>CALSBZ010042961.1:0-14183 GCA_943591055.1 Gobionotothen gibberifrons | reverse complement strand
GGAGGATGATTTCACCAATTGGAAGTATGTATACTGTAACAACCCTGCCTCCTCCAAATTACGTTCCCACAGAACTAAAGTTCATTCTCAATTACGTTTAGCTAAAAACGTATTTTCTCCCACATTACGTTTATTTTGGACGTAGCTCAAATACGTTTATTTTCGACATATATTTGCCATTTATTGTCTTGCTTTCCTACAATGCGCCGACCATGCACGGGGCTGCTATTAATTCGAACAATCTTGCTGGCCTTTATTATTATTATTATTATTATTATTAGGATACTATACGTTTATACAAAGAGAAAAGAATGTCACAATCTCACGTTTTCTGGCCACAGTAGTTGATTTAGAGAATTTTACATCCGGAAGTAAGTATTCTCTCTAATGTCAATTGATTTTACAGTGATATCTGCATTACTCATCAACTCAAAAACACCAGATTATACCTGTTAATTACACAACATTGATTGGTTTAATTTGTTTGCAATGCTTTTGTGTTTTTCCCCTTCGATTCGGAGAAACAAATAGTTTTTACGGAGTTTAGGATGGCCGAAGACACTACACTACCCATAATCCTCAGCTATTGTTTGGGACGACCCCAGTCCGCTTTGCTCGACAAACCCCGTGGTTAGTCCTCAAGCTCTGTGATTGGATGTTGGAGTGGCAGTGCACCTAGGTTATTCTATATGAAAAAAATGTTTAGTAAAGGATAAAATCATACTTTATTCCACTAGCGCTTGCTTTACTCTTTGAAAGTCATCACATAAATGCATTATAATAAATGGTTCAGCTGAATTCAATATTACACATCTGCCGTAGTTCTGCCTGGAGATTGGATCTTAAATATTAAGAGTGCATACATAATAGGGGGAAAGTAGAAGGTCAATGATAGAAATATAGAATAGAAAATATCAAGAAGATACTTTAAGTGATCTCTACAATAAAACAGTTTAGTGCAGGACGTCCGAAGATATTAATAGGAGGATGTGCAAAACAGACAAACTAATAAGGCTTTATTTAAACATTAAATAATACTTTAAAGGGGACCTATCATGCAAAATGCACTTTTGTACGTCTTTTATACATGAATATGTGTCCCCGGTGTGTCAGGGAAGTCACCAAGTGTCAGAAAATACAACCCTCTCTCTTTTCCTCCATACCCAAATCTCAAAAAAAGGGGCTGTAACGGATCTGATACAGACTGATCCAGATTTGAATTATTTCCTACATCACAGAAGTGGTGCTCCGCTTATTGGTCAACTCTCCACCTATCAGAGGAATGTGGGGTTGGGCCACGGCCGGCCATTGCCGCTCGAAAGCGCTGGAGACGCTGTAGTACATATGCCAGGCCTGTAAGCGGCGCTGTAGTCTGCCACAAAAGCAGCGAAGAAGACTTCCCTTGCATGGTTGCCATGGTTGCCCTTCTGTTTATTCTCCGCTGTGGCTCTTTTTCTCCCTCCCCGAGGCAAGCGTTTGCGCCTCCTGCTTTAAAACAAATTAATAATGACTCTATATAATCATATGTAATCATCAATCAATCAATCAATGTTTATTTATATAGCCCAATATCACAAATGTTACATTTGTCTCAGTGGTCTTCACAGTTTGTACAGAATATCAGTATGACAATACGACACCCTCTGTCCTTAGACCCTCACATCGTACAAGGAAAAACTTCCAGAGAAAACCCACAGTTTAAAGGGAAAAATGGGAGAAACCTCAGGGAGAGCAACAGAGGAGGGATCCCTCTCCCAGGACGGACAGACGTGCAATAGATGCCGTGTGTAAATTAAAAAGATAATACATTTGCAACATAGGTAGTCCAAATGTTTGGAAATGCATGTGTGTATAATAGGAAGATGAATCCACGAGGATATCCATCCAGGACTTATGATCCAGGACCACAGCAACAGCCACGACTCAAGATCCAGGGCTCGCGATCCAGGACCATCCATGATCCCGGCGTATATAGACACCAAAAAGAAAGAAATTTGGGGAAGCTGGGTTAATCAGAACATGAGAGTACACAGGTACAGACAGAGAGAAGGAAGAAGTAAGATGTCCCCCGACAAACTAAGCCTATATCAGCAAAACTAGGGGCTGAATCTAATCAGCCCTAACTATAGGCTTTATCAAAAAGGAAGGTCTTAAGCGCACTCTTAAAAACGGATAGGCTGTCTGCCGCCCGAACACAAACTGGAAGCTGATTCCACAAATGTGGAGCTTGATAAGAAAAGGCTCTGGCTCCCATTGTACTTTTAGAGACTCTAGGAACAACCAACAACCCTGCGCTCTTGGAACGCAATGCCCTAGTAGGACAGTAGGGTATAATGAGTTCTTTAAGGTAAGATGGCGCCTGCCCATTAAGGGCTTTGTAGGTGAGAAGAAGAATTTTAAATTCTATCCTGTGTTCTATAGGGAGCCAGTGTAAGGCAGCCAGAACAGGAGTAATGTGGTCCCTTCTCCTAACTCTGGTTAGTACACGAGCTGCAGCATTTTGAATCAGCTGAAGAGACTTAACTGACTTCTTGGTACACCCTGATAATAAGGAGTTACAATAATCCAGCCTAGAAGTAACAAATGCATGGACTAGTTTCTCTGCATCGTTTTGAGGCAAGATATGCCTGATTTTTGCAATGTTACGTAGATGGAAGTAGGCGGTCCTTGAAATTGATTTTATGTGGGCATTAAAGGATAAATCCTGATCAAATATAACACCAAGATTCCTTACAGTCTCACTGGAGGCCAAATTAATGCCATCCATAGTTAGTATATCTTTAGATAATTTGTCTCGTAGATTCTTCGGGCCGAGTACAATAACTTCAGTTTTGGTCGTGTTTAACATCAAAAAGTTTAAGGTCATCCACGTTTTGAAGTCCTTAAGGCAGTCTAGAATTTTATTTAGATGATTAATTTCATCAGGCTTGATTGATAAATATAGTTGAGTATCATCCGCATAACAATGAAAATGTACAGAATGATTCCTTATAATATTGCCTAACGGAAGCATATATAATGTGAACAAAATAGGTCCGAGCACTGAGCCCTGTGGCACTCCATGGCTAACTTTGGTTTGCATGGAAGATTCATCGTTGACACGTACAAACTGAGAGCGTTCAGATAGATAGGACCTAAACCAGCCTAAAGCAGTTCCCTGTATGCCAACTAAGTGCTCTAGTCTTTGCAATAGGATATCATGGTCGATAGTATCAAATGCAGCACTGAGATCGAGCAAGACAAGAATAGAGACAAGTCCTTTGTCTGAGGCTATTAGAATGTCATTTGTGACTTTAACCAGAGCTGTCTCTGTGCTATGATGTGTTCTAAAGCCAGACTGAAAATCTTCAAATAAATCATAGTTTTTTAAGTAATCACACAACGGTTAAGCCTCTATTGCCGAAGCCGCGGCAGGGAGCTGTGGTCTCAAGGTCTTAGGTGCCTCAAGGGGCGGTAACCCTCGAACCTCCTGGTGGACACCGGTGGTCAGGGAAGCCGTTCGACTGAAGAAGGAGGCCTTCAGGGATTTGTTATCCCGGGGGACTCCTGAGGCAGTTGCAAGGTACCGACAGGCCCGAAGGGCAGCAGCCTCAGCCGTGGCCGAGGCAAAGCAGCGGGTGTGGGAGAAGTTCGGAGAAGACATGGAAAAGGACTTTTGGGCGGCACCAAAGTTGTTCTGGAAAACTGTCCGACACCTCAGGAGGGGGAAGCAGGGAACCATCCAAGCTGTGTACAGTAAGGATGGGACGTTGTTGACCTCAACTGATGGAGTGTTAGGGCGTTGGAAGGAACACTTTGAGGAACTCCTGAACCCGACAACTCCGCCCTCTATGTTAGAGGCAGAGCTGGAGTATGACGGGGGATCAACACCAATCTCCCGGGGGGAGATCACTGAGGTAGTCAAACAACTCCACAGTGGCAAAGCCCCGGGGGTGGATGAGATCCGCCCAGAAATGCTGAAGGCTCTGGGTGTTGAGGGACTGTCATGGTTGACACGTCTCATCAACGTTGCGTGGAAGTCGGAAACAGTACCGAAGGAGTGGCAGACCGGGGTGGTGGTTCCCCTTTTCAAAAAGGGGGATCAGAGGGTGTGTGCCAATTACAGAGGCATCACACTACTCAGCCTCCCCGGGAAAGTTTACTCTAAGGTACTCGAAAGGAGGGTCAGGCCGATTGTCGAACCTCAGATTGAGGAGGAACAATGCGGATTCCGTCCTGCTCGTGGAACAACGGATCAGCTTTTTACTCTCGCAAGGATCCTGGAGGGGGCCTGGGAGTATGCTTATCCGGTCGACATGTGTTTTGTAGACTTGGAGAAGGCGTATGACCGGGTTCCCAGGGAGATACTGTGGGAGGTGCTGCAGGAGTATGGGGTGAGGGGGTCTTTACTCAGGGCCATCCAATCTCTGTACTCCCAAAGCGAGAGCTGTGTCCGGGTCCTCGGCAGTAAGTCGGACGTATTTCCGGTGAGGGTTGGCCTCCGCCAGGGCTGCGCTTTGTCACCAATCCTGTTCAATCCGGATTTCGAGGCGTAGTCGGGGGGGAGGGGGTCTGCAGTTCGGTGGACTAAGGATTGCACCACTGCTTTTTGCAGATGATGTGGTTCTGATGGCTTCATCGGTCTGCAACCTTCAGCACTCACTGGATCGGTTTGCAACCGAGTGTGAAGCGGCTGGGATGAGGATCAGCACCTCGAAATCTGAGGCCATGGTTCTCAGCAGGAAACCGATGGACTTTCCACTCCAAGTAGGGAATGAGTCCTTACCCCAAGTGAAGGAGTTCAAGTATCTCGGGGTCTTGTTCTCGAGTGGAGGAACAATGGAGTGTGAGATGGGCCGGAGAATCGGAGCAGCGGGAGCGGTACTGCAGTCGCTTTACCGCACCGTTGTGACGAAAAGAGAGCTGAGCCAGAAGGCAAAGCTCTCTGTCTACCGGGCCATTTTCGTTCCTACCCTCACCTATGGTCATGAAGGATGGGTCATGACCGAACGAACGAGATCGCGGATACAAGCGGTCGAGATGGGTTTTCTCCGCAGGGTGGCTGGCGTCTCCCATAGGGATAAGGTGAGGAGTTCAGTCATCCGGGAGGGACTCGGAGTTGAACCGCTCCTCCTTCGCGTCGAAAGGAGCCAGTTGAGGTGGTTCGGGCACCTAGTTAGGATGCCACCTGAGCGCCTCCCTAGGGAGGTGTTCCAGGCACGTCCAGCTGGGAAGAGACCAAGGGGTAGACCTAGGACCAGGTGGAGGGATTATATCTCTTCGCTGGCCTGGGAGCGCTTTGGGATCCCCCAGGCAGAGCTGGTTGATGTGGCCAGGGAAAAGAAAGTTTGGGGCTCTCTGCTGGAACTGCTACCTCCGCGACCCGACCACGGATAAGCGGGAGAAGATGGATGGATGGATGGACAACGGTTTTGCGACTACTTTCTCAAGAATTTTTGAGAGGAACGGAAGATTAGAAATGGGTCTATAGTTGGCTAAAACCTCTGGATCGAGGTTGTGTTTTTTAAGAAGCGGTTTTATCACTGCTACTTTGAATGATTGTGGAACATAGCCTGATAATAAAGACATATTCATAATATTTAATAAAGAGGTGCTAATTAATGGAAAAACTTCCTTTAACAGCTTAGTTGGAATTGGGTCTAAGATACACGTTGATGGTTTAGAAGAAAGAATCATTGAATGTAATTGTTCAAGGTTTATGGCTGAAAAGCATTCTAGTTTACTATCTAGTGTAATATTAGAACTTACGTTTCCGGGAGGTGTTGATAACACTATACTGGTCAAAGGCAAAAGGTCATGGATTTTGTTTCTAAGAGTAACAATTTTATCGTTAAAAAAGCACATAAAATCATTGCTACTGAGTGCTATGGGAATAGAAGGCTCAATAGAGCTGTGGCTCTCTGTCAGCCTGGCTACAGTGCTGAAAAGAAATCTTGCATTATTCTTATTCTCATCTATTAATGAAGAGTAGTACGCTGCTCTCGCTTTACGCAGTGCTTTCTTATATTCATTTAGAGTAATATGCCAAATTAAACGAGATTCTTCAAGTTTAGTGGAACGCCATATCCTTTCAAGTTGTCTCGACTTTTGCTTTATTTTGCGGGTTTCAGTTATGCGGGTTATGCCATGGAGCTAGTCTATGTTGTTTGATTTTCTTCTTTTTCAAAGGAGCAACAGAGTCTAATTTTATTCGCAGCGCATCTATAGCACTATCAACAACATGATCAATTTGGAGTGGTGTACATTTTGTATACGTTTCTTCCCTTACATGTAGACATGCTATCGAGTTAAGTATTGGTGGAATCTCTTCCTTAAATGTGGCTATAGCACTGCTGCAGGAGCTTTTGACTAATGCTTTGTAGTCTAGTAACAGTACTTCAAAAGTTACTAAGAAATGGTCGGATAAAGCAGGATTATGCGGTTCGACTAATAGTTGCTCAATTTCAATACCATAAATCAGAACAAGGTCGAGAGTGTGATTATAGCAGTGGGTTGGTTTATTTACACTCTGACGAAAACCAACAGAATCTAATATAGAGTTAAATGCAACAGTAAGGCTATTTTTATCATGTGCCCTGTGACCATCAGATTTGACGACGCTGATTGGCTGAAATTATGTTTCGGCAGCATAGTTTAAAGATAACAACAGTTGGCTTCTGCTGCACTTGCTGCACTCTCGTCTGGGCGCTGTGCATAGCGCCCAGACGAGAGAGGGTAATGATACACGGGCAAGGCCAGGCAGGAAACATGTGACTTTAGACATCGTAACACAATTTTAAACGAGATTTTATTGTAGATTATACATTTTACTGATACCAATTATATCATATTTACCTTGTTTATTAAAAATGAAAATAAAAAAAATATTTTTTAAATATATATTTAAAAATAAAACTGGGTAAAGGTTTTGTATCCACATTGTGTCAGGATAAATGTAACCCTTACTTTTTAAGTCAGCCCTTCTCAGGATAATTGTATGATCCCTTTGCCTGCCTTCTGGTATGGCTGCCTTGTTTTTTTGTATTAACACGTATTCTAATCTATAGCGAACATGGGAAAAAACGTGTATTGAGTCTAGGGAGTTTTAACCTATCATTTCTTGAACCATTCAGTAGCACTGACTGACCCAACGGCTGCTTTTCTGCTCAGTAGTGCCAGAAGCATGGAATGGTAAAGAGAAAATAACCTACTAAACAGTCTTTGAGTGAAAAACTTCTAGTATCTCCGGTAAATCTTACAAATAAAATAAACCTACTTACTAACTTGAGTATATCTTTAGTAAAAAACACTTCTCAGTGCAGCATGCATGCAAAGACATGGACACAATTAAAAGTAACATTAAAATAAAAAGCTCATACAGTATTGCAGACATCAAACATAATCATGTGAAATCAGGGCAACAGAGTGGATGCTAAACATTTATATCTATCACAGGAGCAGACATGTCTGCACAGTTCTCTTATTGTTTACCTCCATTCACCCAAATGCAGTATCTGCAACTTAAAATATCAAACCAAGACAGGTACAAATCATATAATCCTTCATGTCTAATAAATGAATACCACATAAAGCATCTCCCATCTTATTAGGCTAACCATTCAAGCCCCTGAACATGCAGAGAAGTCTATACATGTTATCATGTATGCAGGGGAAGCAGCGAAACATATTAAAACATAAAAACTCATGATAAATGATAGTCTGTTTTAATGAGTACAACGAGTCCTTATAGTAGTGTGTCAGGTCAAACTGAACACATTTCTTGAACAGTAACCAAATGACCTATTTATTCTTTTACTTTATATGAAGGTTTTCACAGCTGATGCAAAGCATTGGGACAGTTAATCTACCAACAGTGAACATGTTAGTTCTCAAGTGGGATGCTTAAAAAAGATAACAGCACTATAGTTCTAACGGCATTCAAGTTTTGATGGCAGCCTCCAAGCGGTGCCTTCATCCATAACATTCATCTGTTTGCAACTTACAAATTATTTATCTAATATATCATATTCAAATTACTTGTATATAGACTATTCTTGCACTATTTCTATGTTATTTGTATTTACTTGCACTCTTTTATCTGTTCATTATGCTGCACTGTTGGAGGAGCCAACAGTGACATATCTACACTGAAGCTATGTACACATTACAATAAAAGCCTTGCATCTTGAATGTCCCTGAGCTCAGTCACAGCAGAGGGTCGCAGGATGAGGAGGGGGGCTGGAAGGTCACATCTGAAGACTTTCCAGATGCATGCTTTGGGATGTAGATAACTGTTCTTTGTGACCTCTGTTTCACTCACTCACATTTGTTCAATCTCTCAACCTGTCTCTCTTGTCAGCCTGCAGTATACAGAGGCGTGGGCCCCCCAGGTGCTCAGGTGTCTCTGGAGCAGCAGGCCTACATGCTGCTGACAGAGCCAGAGAGGCAGACCATGGTCTACTACCTGCAGGAGTACCAGGAGGGACACATAGGAGTGGAGCCGCTGACCATGGCTCTCTGTGAGCTTTTTAACACACATGCAAAGGTACTAAGTTCATATATAGATCCATTCATTTTAGATTTTTGGAAAACTGTCTAAAGTATGCGGCACTTTCATTCATGTATATGGTCATGTTACATTGGGAATATGTTTTTCTTTAAATGCCCAAGAAGTTGATATTCTCTGCACACATAGAATGCTCTTATCTCAGCTTCGCTTCTCTTCTTCTCTGCTCCAGCTGTCCATGCTGGCAGACGTGAGAAGTCTGGTGGCTCCCCTGGACCTGGAGCTGTACGACAGGCTGGTGTTGCATCGTGAGAGAGAAGCCCACCAGGCCTGGCATGGAGGTCCGGGGGTCCTGCATCCTCAGGGCTACTGCAACCAGAATGCAGGACACGGCCACCCTGCTATGGTAGGTCCATTATCCCACATCACATCACATCACTACTGTGACATGTTAACATTTGAGCATAAAAATCACAACCTGCTTACATCGCTGCTAACCAAATCTTCTGATAAAAATACTAGTGAAAATGATGTGAAGATACCTCATGGAATACAGAATCAAAACTTTAAAAAGTTGTTAAACAAGTGAGGCCTTTCTCAATATTTTCCACACGAGTCCCGATGCAGTCCAGATGCTTGGAAGTGTTCTTGCCTTGTCTCACCTCACCTGTTTTGTGAGGTGGTTTTGCAATAGCATTTATACAGTATATTATCATTTTAAACCTTCAGCTGTTACAGTGTCCCCAAATAATACTCATACTTATACAAGCATACTTATTCATTACTTAATTTTTACAAAATGAATGGTCACTTTCCTGAAATGTGAAGACCGTTAATACATGTGTGCTGTCATCATAATATGTGGTTATTCTATTACAACTCCTAATATAAGGCTGATTTAATTGACAGACACTTAGTTATTCCGCAACAAACATTACGTTTTATTGTTATGTTATAATTTCATTTTCATAGATTGATATTTCCTTGCAGTTTGGCTTCATAGAAACACCACAGACCTAAAAAAAAAGGCCTAAAAACCCATCTTTTGAACAGAGCCGTTTACTAGAACTTTAACCACCCATTTGTTGCCTAGACTGCCTAATGCTTTTAATGTTTTATATTCTGATAGTTTTATTTTTATTTTGTTGCTAACATTTGACTCTGTAGCACTTTGAGTTGTGTGCACTTATAAATCAAATTGATTATTATCATTATTATTATTATTACTATTATTATTATTATTATTAAATAGCTTCTGAGAACAAGGTGGAAGAGGTATTTGGAGATGTGCATTAAAAAAATCTATAAACTGAAGCTTTAAAGTTAATTCCATCAGTGACTAATACATAAACAGAAGACTAAAGAAAAACCTTAGTCCAGGGGTGTTATGTCAAATCATTAAATCAAATCATTTACATTTTGGGTGAATTGCTTTTATCGGGTACACAAGGGAACCTTCCCAGACATCATGGCACTGTGGGGTTGCTAAATGTTTGTGATTGTTGACTTGGCCCATGTAGAAGAAGTCTAAGAGAAACGTTAATGGAAAAGATAACGTAAAAGGACATTATACAATTTCATTTGAATTGCGACATGATCAGTACACAATTCAGACGTAACAGTATTTATTTATTGCATGATGAGGACTGCTCATATTCGGCTAAATACAAAAATAAGGCTGAGTTTATTTCACATTCAATACAGGTCTTTCACAGCAGACATTCTTCTTTTCAAAGTAGGAAAAACATACTGTAGGTGTCACAATAATACACCAAGACCAGTTCCAGTGAAATAGTGAGAAGAAATTCGATTGTAATCGAGTGGGTTCTTCCTTGACCCATTCCTCAGCCTTTAACCAAGCCTCATGAAAATTGGGTCAGTAGTTGTTCTGACAGAAGTTGAAATGAAAAGCAGTAGAAGTCTAAACAGATTTCCAGAGCAATGTGTTGAACTGAAGATACTTTTTTTTATAAAGAAAGCATGATTGTGATGGTCACAGCAGCAGAGAAGTTGATTCCAGCCGAGATAGACAAGCCACAGTTCTGGGTTTAGTCTTCTGTGTAACCCATACAATGGACGGTCTGACCATTCTACTTAGAGTGCAGTCCGAAATACATGGAACATCTCCTATATATTATATATATTTTTTCAATAAAAAATAGTGTATACAAATATAAATATATAAAAATAAGCAAAATGTTTTTATCAAAACTAGGAAAGAAAACAAAACAAAAAATAATACATATATATAAAAAGCTAAAAATATTTCACCCCTCTTCTCGGTTCAATTGAGTACAATGAAGCTGATGGGAGGCACTCCAAACTATAAACCTGAGTTTGAACGCAAATAAAATGAGCACCAATTAATGTGCAATGCAAAACCAACCTGTTTTAATAATAGAAATGGTGTAATGTGTTAAACATCTGGAGTTGGAAACAAGAGATGCTGACTTGAAGATGTCACCCCCTCCCTCCCCCCTCCTTCCTCCTTTGTCCTCCTCCCCGAAAGAGATATATTCTTACCTGCATTGATGTTAAGTATATTACTTGTTTACTGTGAGGTATACTTATGCATAGACACATGGGCGGCGCCAGGATTTGTTTTGCTGCAGTAGCTTAGCAGTTGCTATATGACAGCACGGCGTTGCTAGTTAATTTTCAAAATAAATAAACAAACAATACCAGTGGGCCAAGTCATATTGTAGCGTTCACCGCTATTCAAGATCACAGATCACGAGCCTTCAATGTCGAAAACATTCTCTTTATTTTCTGGTATTGACGGCCACAGCCACGCCTTACAGAACCAATCAATAGTATAAAGGCCCTGACACACCAAGCCGATATCGGGAGTCGGATGCCGTCAGAGGCTGTCGGGCAATCGTGGCGCCCTACTCAGGTTGGTGTGTCCCGCACCGTCTGCCGTGACACTCCTTATTTGGACTGCAAAACGACTACCTGACGCGACGCGACGCCGATTCAACATGTTGAATCGGCGTCGCGTCAGACCAAGCAATCACTCTGATTGGCTGTTCAGCTAGCGAATCAGAAGCGAAACGGAAGTGAGGGACGTAAACAAACGATTTAAGAAGTCACACACAGGCCGTGTCCATAGACTGTATATATAAAAACCGTGTCTCAATTCAGAGGCTGGACCCTTCGGAGTACGGAGCCTACGCGGTCCACGGAGGACCCAGCACACGTAGACCGGGTAGGCTGGACCGAGCGGCCTACGAAATGAGACGGTCTAGCCTACGGAGCGCTTCGTATTTACCTCACGTGATAGGCGCTGTTCGGTTGCGTTGCTCCAGCAGCCTGCTAGCAAATTAGCTTACAAGCTAACTCAGTTGAAAGGGATCCAGAAACTTTACTTTTAAATGTTTTCTATGACCTATTTTTTGTATTAATACAATTAAACTGAAGACAGTTTAATGACCTAGAGATATCCTATTATTCCACTGCTTATTACATTACATTACATGTCACTTGTTAGATGCTTTTATCCAAAGCAACTTACATACTCAAGAATACTGTGGACAATCCCCACAGGAGCAATTTGGGGTGAAGTGTCTCAGGGAAACAACGACATGCTGACTGCATAGGGGTTTGAACCTGTGCTCCTCTGATCCGAACATCAACGCACTAGTCCACTGCACCACATGCCTCCTTTGTACACATGTTGTAAATAATGGTTAAAACCTCAGTAAATGAAATAATCAATGTGTTTAACAATTACAATTTAACATTGTATTTTCATCTTATCACAAAGTAGAGGTAAGAATATATCCATCCTCTCTCTGCAGCTTCATGTCTTCTATTATTATAACTTTCATCATTGAGACAGAGGAAATCAATCATGTTATTTAACATCACCAGCAGTAAAACAAATATCAGCAAAAGTGTGTTTATGGAGTTGTTTATTTGTATTATATGTGCAGCAAGTATATAGAAGCAGCTGTTTGGGGAATCAGACAGACTCAAGCTATAATATCTATTAAAAGAAAGGACACATACAAAATCAAATTCTGAAACTAAGACAAGTCTGTAGGACGGCAGTAAGCAGAGGTCTGGGTGGAGGATGTTCCTGATCGTTTTGCTTTCTCCAGCACCACGGGGGGTCCAGGTGGATGGCAGCTCTGTCCTGATGATCAACTGGGGTTAGGGGTCCTTCTCCAGCACCTCAGGGGGTCCAGGTGGATGCAGCTCTGTCCTGATGATCCGCTGTGCACTTTTCAGATTAGGGGTCCTTCTCCAGCAGATCCATTTCTCCAGAATTGTCCTAATTACAGAGAAAAACAAGAGAAAAAGAAAAAAGTGAATTAATCATATTAAACACAGGGTTGCAAAAGTATTATTGCGAAATGTAACTAAGCATTTCAGACAAACAATCCCTAAAGGATAATTTAAAATGATATAGCCTACTGTTGTTGTTTTTAAAAAGCTAAAGAGATGAATTGACAGTCACGCGTGCATCCCTCTGACAGCATTGCACAAACTAACATCAAGCTAAAGGCTGCTGTCTATTTGTGATTGTCTTATTATTATGGGATTAGGATAAATTACACACTTTAACCTAAATAAAAGATGATCAAATCTGGTGGAAATATTTAAAATAGGCTTTTCTTTTAGCCCTACCTCAAAGCAGCATGAGCTGAACAAAACGGTTTTAATGTTGTCCCAAAGTTTAATAAACAGTAAAAAATTGGAACTTGTCAGAAAAAACTTTAGTAAACTTCTGAATTGAATTAAAAAGAAGTGTAAACAACAGTGCAGTACGTCCAGCTAGCTAGTTAGCGTCACATATTTATCCTTATTATTTAACGAAAATGTACGTTTTAATGCGCCTTGGGTTTGACGTGTGTGACGTTAGTTAATTTAAATTAAGTTAAAAACCCAATACTCACATTTATTAGTGATTCCTCCGCTTGCTGCGGCACGAAACATGTTTTCGATGGACGAGAGGGAAATGGACCGCAGCGCAGACGTTGTTTGTTTATATCACGTAGTCTGTTCTTCTTCTCTGTCTCCCGGTTGTTGCCTCTTTTGAATGACGAATACACACTACCGCCGCCTGCTGGTAGGGACAGTTATTGCCACTCATGCACTGATGTATTTGCGGTGTGTTCGCATGCGACACATGAACAAGACGCAGGAGGACACGGCGACGAAACAGTCGGCGGACGGCTTCGGCGAGTTCTCTAGTGTCTGCTTGGTGTGTCAGGGCCTTAACACTCATTATGACTTTTCCCCACACTCGAACACAACTCCTACCGTCTCATACTCCCTCCACACACACCGGAAAACACACACACACCTGGAAGGGGCGATCTCTCCCTAAGTCCCACCAACAACATTGCCTAAATAACTTTACAAATGTACTAAAACTGTGCACATCTGATAACTGAAATAACTATTAACTTGGACACGCTACAATATTATCCTTATTATTTACATTAAAAACATTCCTTTGACACTTATAACATTACTTTGCAAGGTACGCACAACCAAAATAAGTTTGTAAAAGCAGAATTTGAACACTTTTTCTGTGCTCCTACAATATTTTGGTATAATACCATTACACCCTGAGTGTACAAGTACACAATAGCGATCGTTCACTGTTTCAACTGGCATGCTGTGGCATTTAACCTCATCACCACACACACACACACACACACACACACACACACACACACACACACAC
>CALSBZ010042951.1:787048-878702 GCA_943591055.1 Gobionotothen gibberifrons | reverse complement strand
ACCAAATAAATACAGCACTTAAAGAAAGGTCTAACATGGAAAGATTTAAGGAAAAGGGCTAACGTTTTGGAAATACTGAAATCCTTAAAACATTTTGACTGAACAAATGGTTAATCATTCGTATTTTATTTAAACAATCTGTAAAAGGAGAATTCAAATTGTGAATTTAGCAGTTTTACAGCAACACATCCTTAAAGTGTCATTTAAAAAAATAAAGCACTTCTTCCAAGATAACAATTCTGGTGGGGAAGATATTTTTTGCTCCATTTTTAGAAAAGTTTGATATTTTAAAAATGCTGGAATAAGAAATGGCCAACTGGCAGATGTTTTTTTTTATTCCTGACATTAAAAAGTGCCCCCAATTCCCAGTGAAAAACACTAGAAGACATGACATCAGTGAGTCTCTTTACATTACCCTGAGCTTGAGGACAAGCGGCTCCTGCATAAAGTTGAGCCGTCAGCTTCGTCTTCTCAAATATAATCGAGGTGCGGAGCACAGTCATCGGCACACTTGCTACCTGCGGGGGGAGATTACACAACATGTGGATGTAAATGCATACTGTGGCAACATAATAATTTCCCTCCTAAAGATATGGGGGGTTATAAATAAGAACTCACTGATTTAAGAGTGCCAACTAGATTCCAGACAAAGTAATCAATTTGAAAGGCAGTCTGATTATATTATTTGATCTACGGCTGTGTTGTGCCCAGGCCTAGGGGAACCTAGGCGCAGCACAAAGTTTGCTCTCTCCCCACTCTCAAGAACAAGGACGCCGAGACAGAGAATGTCGTTTGGTACATTTAATTTACCAAATCAGAATCCAAAAAAACATGCTGAAAGTCTGATTACAAATGTAATAAACAGGAGTAACAAAACGAACTAACCTTTAACAGAAAATCTTACCCAATGAATGAAAAAAATAAATATACTGTAGAGGCTTCTTACCTACTCTAACTTAAAACAGGAGAAAACGAATTATCCAAAAGAAAAAAGTAGTTTGTACCAGTGGCGGCGCTAGGGGGTGGCTACTTGGGCTCAAGCCCCGGATGTTTCAATTAAAAAAAATTAATTTTTTTCTTTTTTTTTTAAAACGTCTCCGGAGTAATGTGCAGTACCTGAGTCCACCAGAGAGGCAGCCGCTGCGGGACAGTAGCCTGCGTACTTCGTAGCCTCCCCTGCCCTGAAGAAGAACTGATCCTTCCTAGTGCCTGATGAGTTTTAAGCTAATAGCCTATAAAGTTATGGATATTAGCAAGTTATTTTCATCGAAGCAGGCGCCACAAGCTGCTGCAGCAGTATCAGCAGCTGACAACAATGTCATCACCAGCAGTGAAGAAATGGATGATGTTTCAGGTTTGTGAATCTAATGGTGAGTAAGAAGTGAAAAAGAGTGATGTAACGTATAGCTAGTAAACATGGAGTAACCACAATAAGTATACCCTTATGTTAGTATGTATACAGAACATGACTAAAAATTATCCTAAGATGTAACGTTAGCCCTTCATACCTCAGTCTACTTTTAAGACACTAAAATAACGTAAAATTCCAATTTTTTTTTTCGCTCGTGGAATTATACCGGCTCTCATTTCAGTACATATAACAACGGAACCATAGCAACGGAACTGACAGGCAACCCTCTGAATCAGACTCCGATTGGCTGTGACTGATTCAGAAACGTGACTCTTATGCTAGGTTCACACCGGACGCGATGCGAATATTCGCTTCGCTCTAACGGCCCCTACACACGGCGGCGTGCGTTGTCTCTTGCCGGAGGGGGGGGGCTGAAACTCGAACAACAACCAATCACATGAATCTCCCGCCCCTGACACACAAGCACGCGGTTTGATTGGCTAGAGCTTGTACTGGCATATGATTCGATTGGCTGACGCCTCCGTTGAGGCGTCAAAAGTAAAACATTGCTCTACTTTTGCAGCGAGCACCGCGAGAGAAGCTACGCTTTGCTCCCACAATGCAGTTTGGCAAATCGTGACGTCACCCCATTCAAAGTGAATGGGCAGAAGCGTTGAAGCGGCAACGTACACCGCCGTGTGTAGGGGCCGTAATCGCTCCTATCGCATCGCTCTAAAAACACTCGAGTTTCACCATCTCAGTGAACTGCAGTCCACTTACATCCTTGGTGTATGTTTCACGTGAAGGATTTGGGCTTCGCAGCATCAGCCTTGTAGGAGTGCTTGAGATCCCATAACCATTTCTCTGGGCTTCGTCCACCTGCATGACCCTCTCCTCAGGAGTGAAGAACACCACTGTGGTGACTATGAAGCCTGCGTCCATGGGTTGCTGTGAGGCAAATATCAAGACATTACACAAGATGTTTCTAGAATAAGAAAAGAAAAAAAGGCAAAATGAGCCAATCTTACCTCAGCAGCTTTTCGGGGATCCGAGTCGGGGTATGCAGGCAGGTTATAATAATTTGGAGCTGCTTTTTTCACAGACACCTAGAAATGAGGCCACTCCATAAGTGATAGTCAATCTCTTCAGTGACATGAAATGTACCGTCCTTGACACTCATACGAGGTATCAAGCCACTAATCATATAGACTGGAACATGCCATGCTGCGTTCACTTGCCTCAATGTAGTTGGGTTTACAGATAATTTCCCGGGAGGCCCAGGGAGAGTAGTAGCAAGTTTCTTCCACCAGGTAAAACTCGTCTTCAACCACATTTTCAGATTGTAGCCGCAGACCTAGTTTTGTTGTGAATGCTTTATCATCCTAAAAACACATGGAAACAAGTCTCAAAATTAATTGCCACGTCAAAAGAAACATTTGGTGCTGCGCCACAAACTAGCATTTAGTCATTTTTACCACATTTTGAGCAAAACAGTTTTGGATAGAGGCATAAATCACAGCATTTGCCAGGTGGTCTTTCTTGATGGTGAAGCCACACTGAGAAGATAGACTTGGCATGAGGATGATTGAAGAGTTATCTGAGGAAACAAACAAGAACATTTCGAATTAAAAGTGAGATTAAGTTAAGAAAAAGCAATACATTTGAAATGTCAGCTTACTTATGATAGCGGACACTTCAAGAAAACTTCCTCCAAGTCGACTGACATCCACACGCAGCAAGTTTCCAAGGCATTTAGAGTTGATTTCTGGGATTAAACATTTATATTAGATAGCAGTGTGTCAAGTGTGTTGAAAAATATCACAAAAACTTACTTATTGGGGGCATATTTTGTGCCTTAATGTTAACAACTGCTACAAGGAGAATGAACCACCTAAAAAAGATTGAATACGTTTTAAATGTATAAAGAAAAATAAACCTTGATTTAAAATATATACATGAAAAACAAAACTACAAACCCAAAACCAGCTAAACAACCCATGGCAAGAGTTGGGAGACTGGTGAAGGTACAGTCCCTGGTTTTTGCACTTTTTAAATGAAGTTGTTGAGGATGAGGGAGGGTCCTGTTCACAGGTGGAGCCCATTACTGCCTGATGAGGTGATTGAGCAGGCCTGTGTGTGTAATCAAGTCTGAAGGGAATCCCAACATTGAAATGCATTGAGGGGAGCAGAATGGCTAACTGGATGATGGGAAGAAATGCCCCATACGTAATGGAGAATATACAGCGATTAAAAAAGTGGAGAGGTGGTCATATAACTGGGGATTCAAAATGTCTACAAATAAACGCAAGATTGATGGCCAACAGTTAACACTATATGATTGTCCAATGACAAAGGTGAATGAGTTCAAATACCTATAGGACTGTGGTTTGATAGCAAATATACATGGAAAATGCTTAGTAAACAAGTGGAAACAAAATGCAAAAAAGTATTAAATATATTACGAGCTGTAGCTGGATGCAACTGGGGCGCAGATAAACAAGCATTAATAGATACAGATCAATTATGAGGTCCACAATAGACTGGTTATATATGTGTATGGAGCAGAAAAAACATCACTATTAAAAATGTATAGACTACAATATAAAGCATTGTGGCTGTGCATTGGAGCGATAAAGTCATCCCCTATTAATGCAGTTCTGATAGAAGCAGGAGAGACACCTCTGGAAATCAGATGAGAGAAACTTGCTCTGTCATACTGGGTCAGGCTACAAGGAAGTGGAGAGGAAAATATCGCAAACAGAATACTACAGGATTGCTGGGAATATACAAAGTTCCAGGGGTGTGGGTTTGGCTGGACAAGTAAGGAGAGAACGAGGGCATATGGAGTGGAGACCATAACGTTTGCCAAAGCAAGCCCATTTAGCAGTGTTCCCCCATGGCTTTTCCCAGAAGCTAATATATATGTGAGTATCATAGAAAGGAAAAAAGAGTGGCTACAATTACCTCAACATTTACACAGATGGATCTAAGAAGCAAGAATGCGTGGGGATAGGCGTGTATATCCCAGAATTCAAAATATCAATCTCAAAACGAGTGTCAAATAATTTATCAGTTTATACAGCAGAAATACTTGCAGCAAGTATTGGGCTACAATGGGTTGAAGAGGTCAGACCTGATAGGTTGGTGATATGCACAGACTCACTATCTGCTCTGGAAAGCATACAGTCGACAATAACAGTTAGAGAAGATTTCATTATTGAACTTAACCACTGCTTACTGAGACTTTAGAGGAGGGGAATAGATGTGCAGTTATGCTGGGTGCCTGCACATGAGGGGGTTAAAGGGAATGAGCATGCTGATAAGTTAGCAAAATATGCGTTACAGAAGGAAATAGCAATACCAGTTTCACTTGGAAAAGGAGAAGGAAAAGCAATAATTAAGAAGAAGGGTATGGAAATATGGCAGACATGGTTGGAGGAAGATCACAAAGGGAGGAGATACCACAAGTTACAGAAATCAATCATAACAAAGATCTATACAGAAAGGAACAGACGGGAGGAGATCATCATCATAGACTCAGATTGGATCATACAGGATTAAACGGCACAATGTTTATAATGGGAAAAAGTGAAGTTGAAGAATACAGGGGTGTGGAGTGAAAGAAAATGTGGAACAAATCATTTTACACTGCAACATGTAGAAAACAGAGATGTAAAAACTAAGAGACAGGGTCAGAGAGGGCATGATGGGCATACTGGGAACAGAAGGTGAGGGGGTAAGAGCTACCAGGAAGGCCATTCTTAAGTATTTGAGTGAAACAGGATAGATTGGAAGAATTTAAAACAACGTAAACACAGTGGTATAATTCCACAAGTGGTGATAGGATGATATGGTGATACACACTCTTGTACAGTAGGTGGCAGTATGCACCTTAAAGTTGTTTGCAATCTGTCAAAAACCGAAAGAAGAAGAAAAAGCAGAATGGCTGACTGAGCAGGGGAGAAGTATAGAAATATCTTTAATTAAAAAAGAAGCTGAAGCAATAATACTGAAGCATGGCCAAAGCAGTGGGATAAAGTTAAAAATGACTGAGAACAACTAAATCTGTTAATCAGCTACCCAGTTTAGAGATTAGTACGTTTTTCGCTTTTGAACAATTTTATATATTTGGTATGTTTCTTTTTTTCTTTGCATATACTTTTACCTTTAAATACTATACATTTTGCTGATATACTCACTTACTTTTACTTAAGTAACGTTTCTAATGCAGGACATTTTGTATCAAGAGAGAGTATTTTTACTGTGTAGTATAAGAACTTTTACTTTCATAAAATATCTGAATACTTCTCTTACCACTGCAAAGTCCCCAGCTAAACCTTAATAAGGGCCGTTGTAGTTCATGGTCATTAAAAACATCACTCCTTTAGGCCATGACTTTTAATTTAGCAGGATGTTCAGGGTTTTGTATGATATGTGTGTATCCTACATCATTCATTAAAGAAGGTAAAGTAAAAAGGAGGCGTAAAACCAAAACATCTAACAGAAAATGATTTTACTTTTTTGAGTCAGAGCAGAAATGTAACATGACTGGATGTATTGGATGCTAAACGTGCTGATTTTGTTGTTACCATCAGAGAACATCACACATGTCTTGCAACTGTCAAGCTGGACAGAGATGTTAAAATAAGTTGCTGACTCATTTTATATTCCTCATCTATATTGCATCCGCTCTGAAAATGTTGTGTCGACAATACACTGCACAACAGCCTCTGACCGTACCCTTGTGGGAAGGATGTTTAAAACACTCCATTAACTTTAGGAGGAGAACAGTGAAAGTCGAACACCCTGCAAGGGTTTGGTGTTCTTGGAGTTTTATGCTTTGAGCAGCACATCTGGGAGATACTGATAATGTATTTTATGGAGGTAATGAAATGATGGATAGAAACCCCCTTAGCTATGACGGGGGAAAACACTTGGCACATTATTTCATACATTAAAAATGGTCTAGTGAGTTCAATGCCAACTGGCAGCAGCGTATTCCTTTATTTATATGTTTACATCAGCTGCCACTATAAAGGTATGTTGTATTTCCAATTTGCTGCCAAATACAGTGTTACTGCCTGCTTTGGCAGATATCCCGCCAGCAGGGCTTTCTCACAGAGGATTGAAATGTCAGAGAGTGATTCTACTTCCTTCTCCCTCCAGCTGCAGCCCAGCTTTGGTCAGCTGCAGTAGTTTAACACAAATGAAATCGTTTTTTAACACATCAAACTACGGTGGCCCTGAAGTGCAAGTCAAAACAACATGTCACAAAACACTACAGCATTTCATAAAACGCAACGACATTTCACAAAACGCAACAGCATTTCACAAAACGCAACAGCATTTCACAAAACGCTACCGCATTTCACAAAACGCTACAGCATTTCACAAAACGCCACAGTATTTCACAAAACACTTCAACATTTCAACTTTTACGGAAAGGGTATTCCTTTAAGGAGAACACTTCTTGTTTGTGATTGGACAGAGCCAGCCAGAGAAGCACTGCTGTGATTGGATGTTTTTGCTGCCAGTCAAGATATGACGCTTCGTGATTGGTCAGCACCCGACAGCTGTTTCTACACGAATTTTAAACTGAGTTGGAAAGAATGGAAGAAGAGATGGAAATCTTAAGGGAATATTTTCACAACAACCTGCTCCGTACACACTCACAACAACATGATACAGACAGAAATAAAGCAGCGACTGTATTCGCCATGACACAGACAGTCTGTGTTTTGTTCATGTTTAACTTTTGTCCAGTTTCTGAACAGATATGAGGAGCTGTGAGCTCTGTGTGCTAACAGCTAACGGCTGATGTTTTGGGACATGATGATGTGGTGATGGGTTGACAGCATGTCGAGGATAACATCATGTATATCCGTTGTTAAAATATTCCCTTAAGATTTCCATCTCTTCTTCCAATCTTTCCAACTCAGTTTAAAATTCGTGCAGAAACAGCTGAATAGTACCAAACAGGAAATACGTGGCGCTGTCGGGTGCTGACCAATCACGAAACGTCATTTTTTGACTTGGCTCTGTCCAATCACAAACAAGAAGTGTTCTCCCTAAAGGAATACCCTTTTCGTAAAAGTTGAAATGTTAAAGTGTTTTGTGAAATGCTCTGGTGTTTTCTGAAATGTTGAAGTGTTTTGTGAAATGCTCTGGTGTTTTCTGAAATGTTGAAGTGTTTTGTGAAATGCTGTAGCGTTTTATGAAATGTTGAAGTGTTTTGTGAAATGCTGTAGCGTTTTATGAAATGTTGAAGCGTTTTGTGAAATGCTGTAGTGTTTTGTGAAATGTTGTTTTGACTTGCACTTCAGGGCCACCGTATTAAACATATAATAATAAACAATAAAATGCTTCAGGTGCACTAAAATCGTATGAGCTTATAATACATCTCAAAGATTAAATTATCATAACAACAATACAGCTTCCTTTAGTATCAGAAACAGAAACAGGTAAATTGCCAACTAGGTTTACACATAGGCATTTTTATAACATTAAGATATAGAAAATAATTTACATGGATCGATATACGAGAAAAAAAATATGTACAGTATACTATGACAAAGATAAAATAAAATATCAGCAGTTTTGTTATGAAAAGTGGAAAGTTGTGCAGATGTTAAGAAGGTAGCTTTTGTTCGAATGTGCAAAATATAATAAAATTAAATGAATATCCTTCATTATTAATATGTATTCAATGTCTTGCGGTTTTTGTTTTTATTTACTTCCAATTCATGTTCAATGTCTTACCTAAATGCTGCTGTGACGAAAATCCCAAATTGGGATCAATATAGTATATATCTTATCTTATCTGTACTTGAAATATAAACAACTGTTTGCATAGTGTGCACTCATGTAATGAGGGATATTACAAGCATAGCCTACAGACACAGTGATAGAGTAGGGTTAATAAAAAGCCATAAAAAACGAATACACAAATATCTCGCAGGGTGTTCCTACATCTGTGCAGTGTCCCTCCCCTCTCCCCTCTCCCGTCCTCCCCCATCCCCTCTCTCGCCCCTCCCTGCTCCCTGTAAAAGGGAACAAACCACCGGTGCTGCTGTCCCGCCTCCAGCTCTCTGCTCCGCGAGGCTGCAGCTCCACCGACCCGCAGCTCCACCACAATGTGAAAACTTAACCACCCGGATAAAAGTTGTTTTCATGGAAAGAAAGGCTGCAAGTAAAGGTACGTACCAGCTTCACGTTTTGCATTCAGTTTTTGTAGAAAACTAAAAAGTAATTGTTTATCTCTAAATAGGGTTTGGTGAAAAAATGAGTCAAACCAGCTCTGAATTTCTAGAAGGGTATTTAATGAACAATATAGAAAGCTACACATGCAGGCAAACAGTCATAATAACTGCTTGTAATTATGTGTGGTTTCAGTTTCAACTTGTTGCTTGTCATTTCCTCTGATTAGTTTAGTCTGTAATTTGATTCTTCTGGTGATAGTCCTGTACTTAAGCACTGGAAGAAGTGACAGTACCTCACGCCTCTTCCTTCACTCTAGCTCAATCCATTTCCTGTGGATGTTGTATTGATTTTATTTTCCTTCAGAGGACTAATGTACTCTACAAACAGTGCAGTTAAATATGTCTTGATATACAGCAGTCCACATTAATGTACCACTGTAAGATCGTGACTGTAATGCTTGTGGGGCATATATAAAGCTATATAACTGACATACTTGGCTTCTAATCATAATTTATTTACATCATCAGGACCATGGGGTATGGGCAAATCCTCCACCGGCGGGGGAATGAGGAGGACCAGGTCCACCTCAACGTGGGGGGGTTTCTGCACCACGTGGATCCGGATATGCTGCTCCGCTTCCCTCACACACGCCTGGCCCGTCTGCTGTGCTGCCAAAGCGAGGTGGCCATCCTGGAGCTGTGTGACGACTACAGCCCGTCCGAGAAGGAGTACTACTTCGACAGGAATCCCCAGGTTTTCCTTGGTGTGCTCAACTTCTACCACACGGGACATATCCACATGATGGAGGAGGTGTGCGTCTTCTCCTTCAGCCAGGAGATCGAGTACTGGGGGATCCAGGAGCTCCATCTGAGCCCCTGCTGCAGCTACTGGTACCACGAGAGGAAGGAGTACATTGACGACGGAGACTGGGATGTGAGGAGCGACGACCAGCAGCAGCCCAGCCTGGACTCCTCCTTTGAGGAGCTCTCTGCGCTCGATCAAGACATGGCCAAGTTCAAAGGAGCCTGGTGTGCAGAGGTGAGGAGCTACGTGTGGCTGCGGCTGGAGGACCCCGGTCACTCAACAGGTTCAAAGATCATCGCCGTGGCCTCCCTCAGCTTGGTGTTGACCTCCATCGTTGCCATGTGTGTCCACAGCATGCCTGAGTATCAGCAGAAGGACGAAAACGATAAACTCATCGAGGATCCTGTCCTTGAGATCCTCGAGGAGGTCTGCATCGCCTGCTTTTCCGCTGAGTTCCTCCTCAGGCTGATTGTTTCGCCCTCACGCAGGAAGTTCCTCTCAAACCCCTTAAACCTCATCGATGTTGCCTCCATTTTGCCATTTTACGCCACTTTAGCTCTGGAAACAGCCGATAAGGAAGCCGCAGAGGAGAATGAGGACTTACAAAATGTTGGGAAGGTGGTGCAGGTTCTCCGCCTCATGAGGGTTCTCCGGATCCTGAAGCTGGCTCGCCATTCCATCGGGCTGCGAGCGCTGGGCGCCACCGTCCGACACAGCTACCAAGAGGTGGGTCTGCTCCTTCTCTTCCTCTCGGTGGGGATCTCCATCTTTTCTGCCCTCATCTACTCGGCAGAGAAGGATGTGGAGAACACAGATCTGGGGACCATCCCTTCAGGCTGGTGGTGGGCAACCATCACCATGACCACAGTGGGTTACGGTGACACCTGCCCGGTAACGCTGGCGGGGAAGATAGTGGCGACCTTGTGTATCGTGTGTGGCCTGTTGGTGGTGGCTCTGCCCATCACCATTATCTTCAATAAGTTTTCAAAGTACTATCAAAGAAACAAAGCCTTGGAGGGTAAGGGTATCACTAAGCCTGAAAGAAAAGATCCAGAGATTCCTTATTATAACATAAAAGACCTCTTTGCAGGAAGCGTGTATCCCTTTATCGGAAGTATCGCCTTCAGGAACAGTGTGAGCAGCGCAGGAGACGAGACGGACGCCTCCAGTCTCCAGGATATAGAGCTGTATGAAAACGAGACTTGTGAAAATGGGTCAGCGAAATGAGATTCAATGGAGTGTCACTCCCTTTATGACTGCAAGTCACTCCGGGCCTCTCAGGGCGCTCCATCACACCGCCTGATTCTCTGAACTGTCTTCCTCCTGCAATCTGACAGAGAAATATGGTGGCTGTCGATTCTTTTTTTCTTCTTCAAGGGCTTATGAAATATACACATCGTCACTAAAACCCGGAAATCTTAAGGGAATTTGAGCCTTCCTCAGAGGTCTAAAAGCCCATTTTCTGCTTGAAAAAACAGCAATGATGCATGTCGGAGGCCATAATGTTAATGTTTTTTCAAAGGAATGCCCTGTATTGATTTGTCTGCCAGCTGAAAGTTCAGAGTGAGATTTCAGCTAAAGTCTATAACGACAACAATACTGTTTGCTGTTTCAAAATGGTATTATATAGGGCTGTGCGATTATGGCAAAAATCTTAATTACGATTATTTTGGTCAATAATTGACATCACGATTATTAAATACGATTATTCATTGACTTTGAAAACATCCATTTATTGAACTTTAAAACAAATTCAAATAACAATTTGAACAGTATCTTTTTAACTGTTGATTACCCTGAACGTATAATTCAACTGAAAAAGCGATACAAAAATAAATAAAATAAATGATACATTTAAATAAATAATATCAAAATAATAAATACCAATAAACAAGATCAACACGCTACTAAACATATATAAATATGATAAATAAAAATAAACTACATCAAATATGTTGCAGTGCACTGTCACAACCTAGCAAAGCAAAATAATTGTTTTTTCCGATTATGTTGTTTTCATAATTGTGGCAGGCCAAAATCGTAATTGCGATTAAAATACGATTAATTGCACAGCCCTAGTATTATAGATCTCTAATTGACTGATGTTACACAGTCTGCATGAACAAAAATAAATGAATTTCTGAATAATGTGTAGAAATATGCAATAGTTTTGATGCTGACCAGGAACTGCCATACAGAAGCACTGATATACCAGGTTATTGGTGTTTAACTTTTCTTTTGGATAGTTGTTTCCGCATGCTGGGTGACTCCTAGGGGGATAACTCATGTGGACATGAAATAAAACTCAGTGAATCAGAAGAAATATGCCTCTCGTTTGTGACATGGCATACAGTAAGGTGTACCGCCCACTCACTCAGACAAGGTTTGCAGCTCAGGTTCATTGCATTTATTCATCGCCATATGTTCTTCACTAAAATAACTCTAAAATCTAAACCAACCTGTCATCAGTGTCTTTTCTTTATTGGGGAAATGCACTTTAAACTGTTGACGAACTTTATGCACATCTTCTTCACTCTTCTGTTCCTGAAAGCATCGATTGGCTGTCCCTTTGTATAATCTCCGGTTGGATGAGCTGCTGTTACTAGAGCTCGAGATGTCAAATATCGTTCTCTACAGGGGTCTCTAAGGTGCAGCTCTTCAGAAGCTTCTACACTTAAAGCTCAAATGTTATTTTCCAATATAATGTTCAGATGGTTTCTTATGTATCAGCTAGATGTTAATGAATGAAACGCATTAACAAAATAAGGAATGGGTGTCACTGTGGAGTTGCAGAGGTTGGTTTAGGGACTAGCTGCAGTTTAACCAGGACAGATCATCTCATTTTGCTTTGATTGATGGTAAATTAGTTTTGATTGTTTGGCTTCCTGTCTCAGGTGGGCAACATGGGATATTAGCATGTTGCTCAATCCGCACTTTTTTTAATGACAGGGGTTTTGGTAGAGATAAGCATTGATTTTCAATTATTATTATTCACACAGATGCACGAATGGCTGAATAATATTGGATTTATTCGTCACACTTTATGTCCGATAATAAATCTGACAAATAGTGTTCTATCACTCAAAAACGATGCTTATTTGTTTTCTTGTTTCTGTGTTATAGAAAACAATAATCAATATTCTTAACTCTTGTTGACCTTCTTCCAATATTAAGTTATCTGAAAAGGTGAAATATTTAACCCTAACCCCCTCTTCTTTTTTTTTTAATCTCATACCTCGTCGCAAAACCAAAAGCTGTTGAACCTCTGCAATAAAAAGTAAATGGAGAAAATGAGGGATTACATTTGAGACAATGCTCGCTTATTCACAGTCAAATGTAAACAAAACTGTAAAAATGAACTATGGCTGCTATTAAGTGAGGATGGATGCTTTAATGATCATTACCGCAGCTGAATTCCCACTTTGATTCATGATGTAAGAAACATCATGAAACCAACCCTCTCTAAGAACTTTTTTAACAATGCACAAAAATGCTAACACAAGTTGCGTTGGCCTACAGTTTGTCAGGGAAATGTGTAAAATGCATCAATGGATTTCTCCTCAGCTTCCATTATAAAGGGTCTTCAGGCTAATCTGTAATTGTTATTGGATTTTTCATATAGCAGTCTGTAAAGAATCCATCGCAGGAAATGGCGATCAAGCACCGTCGGCAAACAATAGTGATGGTTTTGCGTTCCTCACCATTAATCCCACCCTCATGGCTTTGGACGTTCAGGGAAGTGGGTTTCAATATCTGTTCACTTTGCCATCAGCAAAAATGCATTCCCTTATTGAACTTATTTCAGGATGTGCATCTTATATTTCCCATTTCCCATCGCAGCTTGTGGTCCCCATCTGACTTCTGAAAGTTTAGTATTTTTGGAGGTAATTGTAGGGTAGTTGTTATTGTCAGTGGCGGAAAGTACATGTACCTTAGTAAAGTCACTTAAATACAATTTTGCGGTGCTTAACTTTCCATTTTATACTTTGACTCCAAGGGGCAACATGTTGAATTGTATTTTTGCTCCACTACATTTATCTGACACCTTTAGTTACTTGTAAAATCAAGAAAAAGGAAACCGGAGTTTGTTGCAATGAATAAAAATGGGACCGATGTCTACAGATAATTAAGTCACTGTAAATGTAACAAACAAACTCAAAGAGGTGGATGTAGGGCTGAGTTTAAAGACAACAAGATATGCATCACACAGAGGGGGGAGGAACAGTGGAGTCAGGGTGTTGTTAATGTAAAGGGGAGAAAAAGCCAATTACCTGTAAATGTCACAGTGCGGGTGTCAGCACAAATGTCAATGTTGCAGCACTGACAAGGTGTATCGTGTTTCTAACTTACCCTTTAGGTTTTTTATTTTTTTATTAAAATGAAAAAAGCTTCATTACATTAAGGCTGTAGTAAAGTTGCTAACCATAATACTTCTGTCGGTCAAATGAAGTCTTAATCCTGATGATTGGATGCAGCGGAGAATTTAAACCACCAGGATAAAAGGTGTCACTGATCATCGAGTTCCTGTCAGAAAGACGGTGGTCATTTCCGTGAGTGGGAAATAAAAACAGATCAATAACAATTATTTAAGCAGGTTTTTCTTCTCTTAAAGGGTTGTGTTTGTAATAGCCAGCAACTTTGATGCTGATTTGAAGAGAGTTGTCTGTGTGCAGAGAGTGACAGTGAAGTCTTGCAGTGCTGCAGAGGCTGCTGGATCGCAATGTTTAACAAAACTCGATACAGAGAAGAATGGAGAGAGACGATCAAAGTGGAGTTCAAGTTTTTTGAAGAGAGAACATTAATCTTTCGATGAAAATCTAACATCTGTTTTCAGGGTGGTATACACTATATATACTGTATATATTACATAAAGCCTCGGGCTCCGTGAAGGCATTTGTCCCTCTACCTCGCACAAGAGGAAAAGGTCACTGCAGTGATGAATTTGCAAAATGCAAACAGGAATTTTATGTAGTGTGAAATACTGCAGGAGCCCAGTGCCCGAGCTCTAAGGTTGTTACTTTACCACCTTTATAAGTGTTGAGTCATTGAGTTTTAATAGATAAAAACGCAATTCAAAACTTGTAGAGAATTGGCCAAGAACCAAATGGGATTCTGCTGGTAAAGTTGGCTTTAATGGATTAAGGTTGTGATTGCTTAATTAATGTTAAATAAAAATTCGGAACACCTTGTATTACATATTGTTATGTTGGGCAGATTGACGTTTTTATGGGACACAAATGTTAATATTGTCCATTTAATATTACATCAGATACAAAGTTTGCAAAAAGTTGAGGTGTCTGAATACTTTCTAAAGCCACTGTGATATAACAGCTAGTGCCTCATATATAAGCATAATAATGACCCCATCCAAAAAGGAAACACTTGTTACATTTGAATGAGCTGAAACGTGATTCTGTGACTCCTGTCTGGAGGGAAAAACAAGAGACTTGTGGCCGGTATTTAGTTTTTCCTGATAGAGGAGACTCTGCTAGGATGAACTGTTTTAATATTTCCATTAGCTTAAGCTAATTTGTAATGTCTTGATCCGAGTCTTTGTGTGGTCCGCAGAGTACAGCCAGATCACTTTTACTCTCCCATTACCATCAGTGCGGTCAGATATAACAAAGGAATCACTTTGTCTATGTTGGGTTCCTGCTTTGTTCCCCCATGCAGGTTTGTTACAACGAGGCTTGATGGACAATTTGATTGTGCATTTCCATAATCATTTATTAATCTGATGGAAGCTGACTTTCTGACTTGGCGTCATATAAATCTGCTGTAATTCAGCCAGGCAAATAAGCCTTTTTACATCCATTAACTTTTATTGTGAACAAGCTATGCTTTCATTATTCATTCAGCATTCTTAAACCTGCCTACTCCTCTTCATTTTAGATTCAGAAATACTTTATTTTCCATCCCAAATCAATGGATATCTGTCTTGAACTGCCTCAGCCATGGCATAGGTTGTTAAGTGTTCATAGAAATCAACATGTTAGTAGTTGTCATGATTTTATTCACAGCACTTTAAGGACTTTGTGGTATGTTCGTTGTCTTTAAAAGTTGTGTTTGAAAGCTAACGATAATTAGTAAGTGTACCTTGAATGGGATGAGATTTGGGATGAGATGTTCCTATCTGAAATGTGGATGTTTTTGAAAGATGCACAAGCACTTTACTGTGAGAAAATTGTGCTACAATCTATTGTTAGCATGCAGTGGTTGTAATAATTAGTCTATGTGTACAAAATGCATAAATCTAAATTAGGATAGACATATTTTACTTTTTGAACCAGTTTTTTGCCTTTATTATTAAATGCAGGTCTTGTCTAAAGCTCCACAGCTCGAATCAAACAGGGGATGTTGAAGTTACATATATGGGACTTCACTACATCATCAGGAAACCCCCTCCTGACGCCACTCTAAATCCTTCTCCATTAACCTTTATGTATTAAGCTTATTAGCTTCTGACGTGGGCTGCCCCTTAGGTAAAAGGCTTATTGACCCGATTATCTTAATGTCAAGTGTTTTACACAGACAAAGATACATTATAAGCAACAAAAAAAAGAACAGCTGGGGCCAAACTCACCTTCACCTCACCTTGGACACTGCAGTGTGACTTATCCCATTAAGAACAAGAGAAGACTGAAGCATTTCAATTAGCCTCTTTGGCCACTATTGCAGTCGTGAGCTCAGTAATTATGAAGGCAGAGCTAAGCACATAATCCAGAGTCCCCTGCCTGGTATCCATCTCAGAGGCGGGGGGGGGGGGGGGGGGGGGGGTATGCCTGTGTCCCCTGCGCTCAGCGAGGCTCACTGCAGCGTCGGCTCCTCGGGGAACGAGCTGTTTATCTTGCAGACAGATTCAATTCCTGTTTGTTTGGACAGGTGACGTGAGGTTACAGCCTAAACACTGCAAGGATGTTGCACGGCTTAAAACCCCCGAGAATAAAAGGAGACACTGTTCTGCTGCTCATCTAACATACCTGTGCAATTTCATTTGTAGTTGAGATGTTTAAAAATTCCACTTAAAAATGTCCCATCCCCCCTCTATGTGGTTTAAAGGCAAGGCATGTTTTTTTTTTAAAGCACATTTGAACAACACACAGTGATTAACAAATAACATCAAATGTAATTAGACAAAGTGCAAAAGAAACACAAATTATTAAATTACATTAAATTACACTTAAAACAACAATTAAAGGCCAAGCTGAAGTATAATGAGACAGATAACAAATACTAGAATAACAGTTAAAGTGCTATTTAAGAAATGAATGGTTTAAGCTATTAAAAGAATATTATTCCACAATGTCTGACAACATCCTACATATATTCTGCATTGACATTGACACTTTTGTTTATCATTCAAGACACTTTTTCCTAAATCCAGTCTGGCATGGATGGTTCTTTTTTTTAATTCTAGTTCTCTATCTGTGTTTTAATTGTTGTTTTACTTTTATGTACGACACCTAGTCAAATTCCTCGTAAGTGTAAACCTAACCTGTTTCTGATTCTGATTCTCATTCTGATCATCATTAGAATTTAAAATAAAATGTGAACAATGCTTAGCATGCGCAGCGTGAGCTTAATGACCCACCAGCAGCATTTAACCTCTAAGTGTTCACTAGTCTCTCGCAGCAGTTTAAATGTACCTGGTAATAGTGGACGTAAAACTCCTTTCCGTCAATGTTTATGGGACAATTTATTAGCTTTATCCCCACTTCAGTATTTACTTACATATAATTTATGAATACATCTAGTTTAAAGGAAATATATTGTCAATATCAGAGTTTGGACATACTTTAGCTCTCTTAGTTTTAATCACAGGCTCATAAACATTATATGAATTGAGTTTACATTTCATTAATGTGTTTCAGAGTGACAGAGTGCTGAGCTGGGCTGGGCCTAAGTGACGACAGAGTGGATAGGATGACAAATGTAGTAAACGCGGCTGCGGCTCTTTGCTGGGATGATGCACTGACTCACTCGCTATGGAGGGTTGCAATGGAGAGAGCAAGGATTTAATGGAGGCAGTAAAAGAGGGCAGGAGGACTCCTGCTAATGAATCAGAGGAAGGAAGAGAGGAGGAGGAGAGCGAGAGGAAGACTGAACAGGGCGGGATGGGCCAGGGAAAGACACACACAGATATTCTGCAAACAGCACCCTGACATGGATACAATCAAATACTTTTCACCTTTATTTGCATGTAGCCACAGGAGTTAAACCCATTTACATTAAATAAAGAACACAGCTGTTATTGCATGGTAACAACTTCAATTCAACTGATTCAATGATGAAAGGTATGTGATTAAAGGGGCCCTGAGCTCATGCTTATGTTTTCATGCTTTAATGTTCAAAGAGCTCTTTGTTTGTCTCATACTGCCTGTGCTGCAGCACCTCTTTTCCCCCTCTGTCTGAAACCAGAGCCCAGTCTGCTCTGATGGGTTAGCTGGTTAGCTCTGTTGTGATTGGTCAACTGCTAAGAGATGTCCCGCCCCTTAGCTTATATGTAAAAAAAATCGGAGCGGTAGCCAATAGAAGCGTAAGTGTTACATGGTGATGTCACTATGTTACAGAAGTAAACAAAGGAGTCCAATGGAGGTGTTTCAGGTGGGGAGGAGAGAAACTCCCTCTAGAGGGAAGTTGGGATTGTAGCCTTTGCAGACCATTTACATGCACACAAACCTATATAACACACTAAAGGGAACAATTCAAAAAGAATAATAGGGCCGCTTTAAGACAGAATATTCTAATTTCTGAAACAAGAAATACAGAGACTCAACAAGGGCACAAATGGACGAGGAACAAACCAACATTTTTTGTCAGTTTGGGTTCTTAGTTATCAATACATATTTTGTATTTGTATTTATATCTAAAACTTTTAACATTAAACCTAAAAAAAAACTCAGTAGCTGCTGTACTTATTTCATGCATGTTAAAGTATGTCCAAACTCTGTATGTGCTCAGGACACTCTGGCCACAGAGGAATAGTTATGACTTTATTACTTTAAGCCTATGATGATAAAATGTATTCATGCATCCATAAATCCCATCAGGGCAGAGCCTGGAAACTTACTGCAGCATTTTTGTTTTTTTTAACCTCGGCTGCAGATTTTTACAGTCACTGATGTGAGCTGCTTGTGCCAAGCAATGCATATGCTGCGTAATTGTGTCCACTCAGTCTTTCACAGCATCAATAAATGTCTGTAATTAAAAATCAATGATAATCTGCACCTTTATTGAATTCTATCTCAGCAGTGATTTAGTTATTAAGTTATGTATCATGGTTTAATATCCCTCTAATCTGATTTAGTGAGATCTTGTGCATTTGTCCTTAGAGCAGCTTCTGTAGATGTATGGCTGTGGAGTGTTTTTGGCAGGTATAACAAGAAAGGGCTTTTGATTAAACAGATGGATGGTACCATCAATCTTGTAAAGTTAATGTGAATGATGTTGACATTATGACCACTGCCCTCAATCCTTGCTAAGCTCTTTAAAAATGAAAGAAGGAGAGACACTTTTAAGGTAACAGTCTCAATATCTGTCCACTCAGCAGTGGTGGAAACTCTTGCAAAAGCAATAACACAGTGTTAAAATATCTTATTGGAAAGAAAAGTTGTGTATTTTAAATAGTACTCAATTAAAAGAAGAAAATGATACGCATCAAAATGTGCCTATTCGCATTTCAGAATGATATCATGGATATATAATTGTTCTGATTTAAAATGATTGATGCATTCATGTGTTCATCAATGTTGCAGCTGGTAAAGAAGAGTTTTACTTTAACCAACTTACATATTTTTGGGTAGCTTAACCTATAATGGTGCATCATAAGTTATTGTTGCATCTACATACAGTATGCAAAGACACTAGTAACAGAAGCTGTAAATGCTGTGCAAAAGGCCACTGCTTCTGTCATTGAGGGACTAATGTGCCATAAAGAAAATCTACAACTCACACAATGTGACATTGAATGAACAATTACCTCACAAACTTTCTTTAAAAAGTTTGTCTAAGAGGGGGACAGGCTCTATTTCTCTCTCAATAACTTGCTGTTATATTCTTCTTATTTTTTCAAGTCTTCTTCAAGTCTCTTCGCCCATATCAGTTTACATTGTCAGCTACAAGCAGCGTTTGCTTTGCATTGTCGATTTAACATTCAAATGAAAATGGACTCTGGCACCATAAAGCACTTAACAAAGCGCTGAGGACGTTTTTCAGTGAGTAATTGTCCTGTGCATCTCTGAGCGTTATTGTGCCCCAGTGATTGCTTTGATTAGCCCTCAATGACCTTGCTGATACTTGATTTGTATACTATATCTCTTCCAGGATGATTGACGCCATTTAAGATTAAGAACATCTACTTACTGTGTGCAATCTCCTTCTTCTATGAGGAGAATTATAATTGTCCTCATTATGTGCATTTTCAAAACGTGTTCCTTCTTTCTTCTTTAAATATAAAATAACTGAGTCATTTAAAACCAAGCACACGCCTCCTGGACTGCTTCTGGTCTAATGATCCAGAAAATCATTTTTGGGGATCTAGGCAAAGTAATTAATCAGTTAATTTGGTGGAACCTGCTTGGAATAAAACCTGCATCTAAACAATCTTCTTCACTCTTGTCAGCACACTATTGATTTACATTTTCTTGATTTATTTAATCAGCACATCTTCTCTTTTGTTATGTTGTACTAAAGCCTGTTAAACGAATCAAAGATGACCCTGTTTGCCTTATAATATTAACATTTGCTGTAGGAAAATCCTTTACATATTCATTGCATTGTTCAAATGTTCTTTGCTTGTACCAACCAACCCACTGCTGCTTATTGTTTCTCACTGAACTGTGTAATGCATTTAATCAGTAAAAGTTAGCTGCGTTAGCGATGGTGTAGGGAGTGTGCGAAACACTTCATCCTCCTGACAGTAATAGTGTGTTACAAAACATGTTTCCAAAATCCATACAGCGTTACGAACACAAAGTCCTCATGGCTGTAAAGAATGAGCATGATTGTTTATGTTGGAGCGCAGATATGGACGTTATTGGAGTTGTCAGTTCAATTTAAATAAGAGCCCAGAGAGCTGAACAAGAGCCTCTCAGTGTAATGGACAGCGACAGCTTATTTATCTGAACGTGTAAACAGAGAAAGCACTCCTGGACGGAGCAATTGTCTTGTCTAATAACACACTGGGTGCAAAGTGTAGCCACTGAGCTCAGACTGAAATAACAGCATTCTGTGCGGTCATTGAGAGACTAATAAGTCTGATTTAGATCGTTCCCAGGCACCAGAGAGAATGTTCCTATTGATCGAGTGCACAATAAAGTGTAACTTAAACAAGATTCATGTGGTGTCATCTTCATTTCTGCATACAAATGTGTCAAAACAAAGAAATTATTCAGCGCTATAGAGAATGCGGGTCCATCAGTAAATCACTGCTGTCAAATTACAGTCTGCTATTAAGGTCAGAAAAATGCAATTTATGATTGTGTATACGTTTTATGGATTTTAGTCCAAAAAACTGGGGTACAAAGACCAAAATATGTGCTTTAGATTGTTGTTGATGATATACTGAAGTGATGTGAGAAATGCTTTATGTTTTGGGTTGTGACACCCCTCCAGAAACAACAAAGTCTGAAACATGAATCCTTCAGAGAAACAGGAAGATTGTCTACTGTAAGAAAATGTAAACGGCCAGATTGAACATGACTTCAAGCTGCAGAGATTCAGGTATGAGCAACCTTTCTTTTAATAGGTTCAATATGTTTTCAATAATGACCCAGTGACTCCCACTCAATGTGGAATTAAGATAAGATAAGATAAGACTTTATTTATCCCGAAGGAAAACTGCACACTAAAAGTGCAGCAAAAAGAGCAATTAAACATCCACAGACAACATGAAACATAGAAACATAGATGGTCACACTCAATGCAATCATTAGCAGTATTTAGTAGTTAGTGCAACAAAATAAAACGTAGTGGCAGTTACGCAATTGCACGTTATCATAGCATTATTAAAAATAATAATAATAATAATAATAATAATATTGCACATAGTTATATATATATAGCAGCAAGTGTATTGCAGTGATGATAGTTATATTGATATGTATATTGCACATAGTGTAGGTGTGGAAGTTCTCAGTTCCCTTTACTGAAGGGTGAAGAGTTAAAAAGTTTGATTGCCACTGGGAGGAAAGACCTCCTGTGGCGCTGTGTGGTGGTTATCAGTGATATCAGTCTGTGGCTGAAAGTGCTCCGGTAGGAAACCAGTGTGGTATGCAGGGGGTGAGACTCGTTGTCCAGAATGCTGAGAAATTTCCTCAGCATTCTCTCCTCCGACACCACAGCCAACGACTCCTGATCCACTCCCAGGACAGAGCCTGCTCTCCTGATGAGCTTGTTGAGTCTGTTGGCATCAGCTGTCTTCACCCCGCTGCCCCAACACACTACAGCAAAGAAGATGACACTGGAGACCACAGAGTCATAAAACATCTGCAACATAGTGCTGCAGACGTTAAAGGACCTGAGTCTCCTGAGAAAATACAGGCGACTCTGGCCTTTCTTATATAGGGCGTCAGTGTTTTTACTCCAGTCCAGTTTATTGTCTATGTGGACACCCAGGAACTTGTAGCTGTCCACAATGTCCACATCCATGCCCACGATGGTAATTGGCCTTGGGGCGGTACTCCGCTTTCTGAAGTCAACCACTAGCTCCTTAGTTTTTGTGACGTTGAGCTGCAGATGGTTCTGAGCAATTGTATTGCTACACTGGACTGAAGGGGCTTTTGGTGGGATTTTAGTCCACCTCTGTTTTGTATGGATATATAGCAGATTATTTATTGAAAAGTCAAATGTATTTCTAATAGCATCCATGTCATGTGATACTGTGACTCCAAATCTAAAAAAATAGGTGTATCATACATGTCCTATCATACATGTCCTATCATACATGTACTCCACCTGCACACTTGACCCAATGCCCTCCAAATTTGTCAAAGAGAGCCTCCCTGCCATCTCCCAACTCATCGCCACCATTATTAACTCCTCCCTCAGATCTGGATCAGTTCCCCCCTCTCTCAAACTGGCTGCTGTCACACCCATTCTCAAAAGACCTGGACTCACACCTGACATCATGTCCAACTTCCGGCCCATCTCAAATCTCCCCTTTCTGTCAAAAATACTTGAACGTGTCATTGCCTCGCAACTAAAATCCCACCTCAGCTCCAATGACCTCTTTGAGCCATTTCAATCCGGTTTCCGATCAAAACACAGCACAGAAACAGCTCTTCTGAAAATCACAAACGACCTCCTCCTCTCCTCTGACTCCGGCAACCTGAACATCCTCATCCTCCTCGACCTCACCGCAGCATTCGACACCATCAACCACGCCATCCTGCTGTCCCTCCTCGAATCATCCCTCAACATCACCGACACTGCACTCTCATGGCTGAAATCCTACCTCACCGACAGACATCAGTTTATTAACATCAACAACTGCACCTCCTCCACTGCTCCTCTGTCCCAAGGTGTCCCCCAGGGTTCGGTGCTTGGCCCCCTCCTCTTCATCCTCTACATGCTCCCCCTTGGCAAAATAATTCGTCGCCACAACCTTCAATTTCACTGCTACACCGATGACATCCAACTTTATATCTCAACAAAAACCATCACCCCCACAACACACTCCACTCTCACCAACTGTCTCTCAGAAATAAAAGCATGGATGCAAACAAACTATCTCCAACTGAACAGTGCCAAATCGGACATCATCATCATCGGCCCCCCATCCCGTATCAAAGACATCCAGAACTTCAACTTCACCATTGACAGCCACACTCTATCTCCCCCCCTCACATCCGCAACCTCGGAGTCATTTTCGACAGTCAGCTCAAATTCAACCACCACATCAATCACATCACCAGGACCGCCTTTTTCCACCTCAAAAACATTGCCCGTCTCCGCCCATCACTCTCCTCCTCTGCTGCTGAAACCCTGATTCATGCATTCATCACTTCACGACTCGACTACTGCAATAGCATCCTCTACGGCATACCATCCAACCTCCTCAATAAACTCCAACGTATCCAGAACTCTGCTGCCCGCCTCCTCACCCACACCCGCTCCCGAGACCACATCACTCCCGTCCTCCAGAACCTCCACTGGCTCCCCGTCCGTCAAAGAATCCACTTCAAAGTCCTGCTCATAACTCACAAAGCCCTCAACAATCAGGCCCCCCCCTACCTCACAGACCTGCTGCACCACCACACCCCTTCCCGCTGCCTCCGCTCATCAGAAGCCAACCTCCTATCCATCCCCACCCACATCAATCACCGGACCTGGGGGGACAGAGCCTTCTCCGTCGCTGCCCCCTCCCTCTGGAACTCACTCCCACAACCCATCAGAGACTGCACTGACCTCACCACCTTCAAAAAACTTACAAAAACTCACCTCTTCAATCTGGCTTTTAATGTGTGATTGTTTTTGTATTATTTGACTTTAACTTTAACTGTATGTGTTGTTCCTTTCTTTTCTTTTCTCTTTACTATGTCTGTGAAGCGTCTTTGAGCACCTGTAAAAGCGCTAACAAAATAAATCTATTATTATTATTATTATTATGTAGTAATACAATGCTGCATCGATCTGGAGTCACTGAGTCACATGCAGGGGCGCCGCCAGGGATTTTGGGCCCCATGAAAAGATATCACATTGGTTACTTAAACATTTTTTTCTTAATGTTCTAAAATTGTTTGGGCCCCTGTCAGTCACGGGCCCTTAGAATCGTTCTAACTTTTCACCCCCTTACGGCGCCCCTGGTCACATGACATGCATGCTATTGAAAATAAACAAGAATTGTCATTAAACTGCCTTCTTTTATTAACAATATAAATTGGCAAAAGCACTAAAAACCTATAAAAAGTGGTGTTCTTATGTGTCCAGTGCAGTAATACAATGTTGCATTGATCTGGAGTCACAAGGTCACATGACAGGGACGCTATTGAAATGAAGAGTTTTCAATTCAAAAACTGCTGATTTTCTCACAGATTAAAAAAGGACCATATATAGGCTATAAATAATCTCGTTAATGAATGCATGATTTATGCTTCAATGAATGATGGGAAACTGAGGAAAGGCCCTCTGAGAATTTTCATCATGCTCTCATCAGCTCTCAGTCTTTCCACTAATGCACTTCTGGCTGTGTGCCTGGATCAATCAAAACACCATATCGCTGAAGGATTCCTGATCTCAGTTAGTTAGGACTTATCCTCCGGTTTACGTCACACGGCTGTTGGCTGACACTTTATTACATCCTGACGCATGAGGGCCATTTAATCACGCCGGTGAGGGGGGGCAGGTGCAGGTGAAACAGTGAAGATAAATCAGAGCATCCGGGCACTACATCACCTCCCCTCTGAGAGGAGAAGGCTGCACGTTGATGACTTTATGATGGATGACTGATTCAGTATCCATCAGATCGGGTGATGGATCACAGCCGGGAGGAATATTGGCTGAGCTAAAAACTGTTGGCTCAGGGCTTTGAGGGGAACATCCTCATGCAGAAAGCAAACATGCTGATAGGGCTTATATATCAACTATATGCACTAAAAAACTGAAACGTTGACTTTCATCTAATACAGTTATGGGAAATCTGTTGACATAATTAAAGTCAACGTTTCAGTTTTTCAGTGTGGGCTCAGTGGAGTGTTTAGTTTGTTTTTTAATGATTTATCATGTTACTACTCAACAAATATCTTTCATACGAGGTAAGTTTGATGGTTGATTTAACTAACACTAAGTCATAACACACATCGAGTCTAAATACTTGAGATTTACTTGTGTGCAAAACAATGACTTGGTCCCACCTCAACTATCAAGATATTGTATATGAATGCTCCTCTTACAGTTGATTGCTCAATGTTGATCCTCAAATAGAGAAAGTGCGTCAAAGTAAGGCAAGAAACATTTATTAAAGCACATTTTATAATCTACAGTATACTTCCCTTTCATAATGTGACATCTAAGGCGTCCTAATCTGGTCAACATTCAAAAATATCTTTAAAGAAGTATCATGAGGTCAGTGTTGTTATTTTCCTCATTTCTATTGAAGCATGCCTGGTTTATTGCAGCATAAGCAGTTCCTAATGTCCCTGTATGTTCATGTCGAAGCTCTGGCTCAGTGAGGATGGGCCAAAAGCTCTTGTTCTCTCATGGGAAGATTGGCAGGAGTCAGGAAATGAGGACTGAGTTGAGAGCACTTACACAGAGTGAGTGCATTTGGCAGGGCTACAGCCACCATCTCTTTCACTCCCGGACATTTTCAAATGTCAGCAAGGTTGCCACCCAAGTTGCTTATTTTGCAGAGTCGTAAGAAAGGATCCTGTAATAAACCAAGAGTGACTTTACAAGGGAAGAAGCGGGTGAATGAGCACTGCTTCGCCTGATATTGTCAATGCGATGATTTAAATCCTTCTGTTAAAATGTGTCTCATTTTCAAGCTATTAAGTTCTCATTCCCTCGTCCTCCACACCTGGTGGTTATATTATTGAAATGCCAAGTATCTCTCTCTTTCTCCTTGATGCAATATCAATATTTCCTATTTGCAATAATGTGAACTCAACCGTTCAGCCTGTATTTATATATTCTGCTTTTTACTGTTTACTTATTCACTATATGTTGCCTTATTTACAGCTGCCTCCTTGTAGTGTCCCCTTTGCTGCTGTATGTATTTTCTATGACTACACAGTGACAGATTTAAAGGTATAGTTTTACAATTTGGGAAACACGCTTCTCTTTCTTGCTGAGAGTTTGGATTGATGCTATAAATGTGAAGCTACAGTTAGATTATGGTTAGCTTAGCATTAAGACTGAAAACAAGGGGGTAAGAGACAGCTTCCCTTGTATAAAGCTAATACACATCTGGCTCCTCTGAAGCACTAATTAACACGCTGTATCTCGTCACATAGAAGTATGAGATTGGTATCGATGTTCTTATCTAACTCCCTGCAAGTAAGCTGAAAGATGTAATTCTTTTCATTTCTACCCTCTTTTCTTTAAGCTGCTGTATCTCAATATGGTCCCTCAGGGAGGACTTCATAGATCTGGGACCCTGGACAAGGTGATAAATGCCTCGTGCTTCTCAAAGTGTGGTCCGCGGACCACTGGTGGTCCGTGAGCACCCCCTAGTGGTCCGTGAGTATATTGGTAACATTTCACATTTGAAATAAATAAATACATTTAAGTTTTACGCACTCTCGCGGGAATATCTCCGCAATGGAGCGAGCTTAAGTTTGTACCATTTTCAGGCGATTTGTAATCTGTTCTAGAAAAACGATGTGATTTTGGATATTTGTGGAGTCAGGTGGTCCGCGAGTGTTTTTTTATTGGTTAAGTGGTCCTTGGTATGAAGAAGTTTGAGAAACACTGCTCTAACTGTATAGCTGGCAGCAGGATAAGAATCCTCCTCATTCAAAAGCAGAGGCAACACTTCAAGGTGCAGATTGAGGCCAAGATCCATATGTGTCATTTCAATGAGCGGTGATACAGATCTCACTAAACATGCCAGTGTCAGTCACCGGCAGCTCGTTTTCCCCCCCGCATCACATCCTCTCTTCCCTGGAGATGAATGGACCGCTGTTCGAGGGGCCATTTGCATAAACGAGAGAATAATGCTGCTGACTCCAGCTCAAATACTGACAGATGGGTTTAATTCCATTACTTGGGCTACTGTGCCGGGATGGAGAAGTGGCCGACCAGGAGCAGAGCAGCGGGGCTCTTTTACGTTTACGGCTCTGAACCTGTGAAATGCTGGAGAGCTGTGGGTGAAGATGACAGACTGATAACCAATCGAGCGAGAGGTGTCACAGGTCGAGAGGTCAGCCTGGCAGATTGCATCCCTCAAGGCTGTTGACCGCACCTTGGAAATGAGCTGAGTGGCTTGACAGTTATATGGCGGCTGGTGTCATTACATGTGCGGTTTCGGTTTGGCCTCAAGGACAGTTGACTGTAAGCAATGCTGCAGAGATCAGCAGGAAGCCTTCACAGGACGTTTAAGTGAAGCAGCTTCTCTTCGATCATGTGCTGAACAAGCTGAATCAAGTTTAATGCAGTAAATATAGCCTAATATTTATAGAAAACGCCAATAAAAGCCATGTAGGATCAATGCTACAGTATGTCTCTATTCCACAAAACGGCTGGCATTTTCACAGACATTCACCATTTTGATAAATTGAATCCAGTCTGCTTTTACGTTAATTTTCCAAATTTTGCAAATGAGTGGTAGGCTTATATAAGGCCTAATGTCATTTTTAGGAGGCAGATATATAATAATTAGTTGTAAGTGAAAACCCACGATTTAGAGGATTTCTAATCTTTTAACATTATTTCAGGATTATTTTCACAGGGTTTTAAATAACAAAAACCTGAAGTTAAACAACAATGGATCTACTTATTTTCAACCCCAGGAATGAAAAAATAGGCTAGATGGTGGATAGAGACGTGTTGTATGTATGTGCAGTCCCTTTATGAGCATGCTGTAAAATGTTTCCCGTGTTTCCTTCTGTTCACTTAACGTAAGTATGACATTGACCTGCAGCATTTGAGGTCACATGCAGAAAATGATCAAAGTGTTATTGCTGAGAGGCTGAACATAAATAATCTTAATGTACATTTCTGCTTTGAATCAGGTTTAACCTCGACCCCGCCGGAGGAGAAACATTGATTCCATCGTTTGTCTTCCAGACATTTAGTGACATTGATCCAGAGTTTTGCCCTTGTCTCCATCTGGTAATGTCTTTATGTTCTCCTCTATCCCTAACCTGTTTTACTGTATCCATGTAGCGTGGTTTCTAATGGGGCTGTATTAGCGTGTGCACTGGTCAGAGAAGATAATTGATCCTCACTGTAAACCTCTAATGCTTCATCACAAACCCTGAGAGAAAAGGGATCCTCTGAAGATATGCCCACAATGTCAGTAGCACTTCCCTGCAAACATATATCATTTGGACAATAGATCAACACTGAGCAGCCTTATACATGGAGTTTGTGATTTGACTATTAAAAAAAGAAAAAGGGTTAATAAGCTCCAAGCAAGCCAACACTTATTCTCCCTTTATTCTACATCAGAACATAAAGAAGAAACACATTGCCACATACATTAGTTTATTTAAGTTTATTCATCTTAAATTTGTTTCATTTTATTTTTTGATAGTGAAACAATTTTTTTCTAACCTTCCCACACCAATCATTTGTATACAGTCCCTACATGTGACCATGATTTCCGCCAGAGTAATGTCCAAATTACAATCAGTGTGTGCATGTATATCCTCTGTGTTTGTGCTGTATATCCACCCCTGTGTGTGTAATGTGTGTGCAAGAGAGTGGGGAAAGACATTTCCCTGTAAGGGATCAATAAAGTATGTCTTCTTCTAAATATATTAGAATTGAACCCACAGTGACATCTCTGCCGACAGAATAATTAATAAATCGAGCAGCCACTTTTGTCAGGACTGAAATCTCTCACAAAACAAACTCCCTCTGGAGGGAAAGTTGGGATATTAGGCTTTGTAATTTACATGCACATAAACCTATAGCACACTACAGGAAAGGGAAAACCACAACAAGCATAATAGGGCCTCTTTAATATGGTAGGATACTTCTTTTGGCATTAACTCAGAGCACTGCTGCCTTCAGAGGTTCAAGATGTAGAGAATGACTACATTTGCATTTGGTGACAAAGTGTTTCTGTATTGTTATTTAATTTAAGGACCACATAAATGCAGAAAAGAGAATGGGTTTTGCTCTTGGCTCAAGAAGCAGTGATATACGAAAACTGGCTTCTCCAGCTAATTTCTGCAGGTAAAATAAAAGAGCTGACAAAGTCCAATATCTCAGCGTTGAGTGGGAGACAGACATAGGAGCATTTTGTATTTCATGGTCTCACAGCTAAATGCCTTACCTCTCATCTCCTGAGGGCGACACTTCCCTTTACTGAGCACGCTCTTTAAATGGATGAGTTATGTCACCTCTGATCAATGACAGTGTTCACCGCACTCCCCTTAAGTTGGAAATTATGGTGGAGCCGTACTAACATACTGAATAAGACCCATACATACAGTATTTGAAGTTTTATTTTTTCTGGTGGTAAATCTTTTTTGTTAAGCAGATACAGATGTGGGTGTTATTTTAAAGGTCCCCTATTATACTGTTTTTCATCAATATATTATAGGTCTCAGATATATACAGAACATGTCTCTGAAGGGTTTGCCTCGAAATATCAAACAGATCACCCATTGTAGCATCCCATAAACCCCTCTGTTTCAAAAGTGCTGATTCTGTGTCAGGTGATAAGGTGGGGGAGGGGGGGGGTACCTTGGTTGGTTATTGGCTAATGGTTACACAAGACAAAAAACGTTATGACATCATAAAGTGGTCAAAATCTGATCAGCTCATTTTCAGACAGGTTTTTATATAAATGGATCAGGACAAAAAGAGAGCAAATCTTTTTTCCTGAAACTTTCAGAGTCTCTTTACAGAGAGGAGACACATGTTAATGTATAAAAGACATGAAAAAGTGGATTTTGCATAATAGGTGACCTTTAAGCAACATTTTAAGATTTTGAGGACATAGTGATCAAATGGATCCACTAACAGGACAGTTTATCTTTATATACTGTATACAGACTATTCATTCATTATTTATCTACATCCATGTGTGTGAAGGAGATATCCAACATCACATGAAGCACTGCCTCCACCTGCTGGATCTTTAAAGTCTTGCAAAAGCAAAAGCAGGGTGGAGGACTTGGAGCAGTACACCCGGATAAACGACGTGACCATCACCGGGCTCAAAGTAAAGCCCCGGTCGTATGCATGAGCTAAAGCGATGTCCAGACATTAACCAGTTCAAGAGGAAATACAGAGAAATTATTTTCTCGAGGTACATGGATGGGGAAGGTGTTTGACTATGTGTATATGTGTGAGTATGTAGGTGTGTATATGTATGTGTGCATATATGTATATCAGTGTATGTATATATGTCAATCAACAGGTAAAGCAGATTAATAATAATAATAAATAACGATATTTATTGCAGATTATAAATTAATAATTTAGGGACAAGGGGGTGAGATTAAATAAATTATACTTCTTCTCACTCCTTTTCGAACACTAGATGTGGCACTGTTTATGTTGCTAATGCTGTTAGCAACATAAGTGCATTTCATTTATTTTTTTTATTTCTCTTACATGACTATGCACTGCAACATTTGTTTTGTTTTGTAATTATTTATTTTACTTGTTCGAAATAAATGTATCAATCAATCAATGACACACTGACCATTTCTGACAGAAAAAAAGACACACTTCAGAACAGTAGAGATTTTAATAAACTTTTCAATTCACAAATCTTATTGCAGCTGACATGATTAGTTTTACATTACCAAAATCATTGCAAAAATGCAGTATCATAAATATATGGCCATCTCATATACTTTGTTTTTAATAATACATATTTATTTCAAAGGTCCCTTAGTTGTAAAAAAAAAAACAAGAGTGCAACCAACCTAAGAATCTGATGGAGATTTGCAATACTCAGCACAGTATTTTCCTAAGAAAAAGATAAATACTCTTATTCTATCTTAATTTAAAAGGGCTGCTACTGTAAAGTGAAACATTGCTTTGATCTTGAAGTTTTATCGCTTAACAGGCATCCTGATTATCTTATGAAATATCATATAACCATTAAGTCCACACAATGAAAATGTATAATATTTTTTGACATATATTCAAATTAAATAAAGGATATAAAAAAAAGGCAATATTGGCAAAAAGCAGAAGCATAGGGGATAAGTGCATTTACAAAAAATAAACTTCCTCTGAATATTTAAAAGATACAAAATGTGTAAGCTGCGGAGTGTGATGTGGGTGAGAGATAAGGAGCGTGGAGATTACCAGGAAGACTTGAAATCACTCCTCTTGTCTTTGTTGTACTCTCATCTTTTTTCTTCCCTCCTTTTACCCACAAATCCATCTTCTCATTGGTTTCTCTTTTATCCTGTTTTTTGTCTCTCAGCGCCAGTCTTCATCTTTGTCATCCTCTTTGTCATTCTCTTCCTCAGATGAGTCTTCCTGGCTGCTGACCTCCCCCGGCTCTGTCACTCCGTTTCCATTTCCTCCCTGATTTGCCGCCACCATCACCGCCGCGGCCGCTGCCATCGACGCTGCCTTCCTCGCCCGAGCTTCAGCCGCCGCCTGCTCCTCTTCCTCTCTGTGACGCAGCGCTGCAGCCTTCTTCTCCTGCTCTGCGTGACTCTTCATGTGGGCACTTCGGCTCTTCACTTTATAAAACACCCTATGGTATGGAGAATAATAACGCAACATTACACGCACGTAGCAGCAGTTTTGAATGATGCAACACTAATATCTGATCAAAAGTGCACTTTTCAAAGTTACTTTTAAAAACATTAGTGAGATTTCTTGTTGTATTGTTTGTTTGCTCCACTCTGCTGGTTTTTAGTTCATTTAAATTACTGTTTGAAATGTGTTATGTTTTATTGGAAAGCACTTTTTAACGGTTTGAAATGTGCTATACAAATACAGTGTATTTTTATTATTTATATTACTTAACTGTATTGTGTGGAGGTACATTCAATTTGGGAAATTTTCTTTCAATTATTTCTTTTTACACATTGCACAACACCATTTCCCCATTTTGTTTCACAAAGTCTATTAATACCCATTACAACAATTAGTTCCCAATTCAATGGCCATAATATATATATATATATATATATATATATATATATATATATATATTTATTAACTGCATTTCTACTTGAACACGTCTACACATGTACTATTGTATCTATCTTTGTCAAATTTGGGTTTCGATATTTTTTGATCAACACAATGAGGTGAACCACATGAGCGACATACACACATACACATTTTAAAACACTAGTGACAGTGAAATACCGGGTGATCAAAAAACCATAAGAGATGGAGATTTAAAGGTCACCCATCATCAGTACAAAAGTGGTGGGGCAGGAACAACTTAGATGTGTATATATAAGCTTCTGGTGCTTTTTTAAACACGTAAACAAATGGCTGTAGGCTATCCATGGTTCCGATAGAGAGAGGGGGCGGGAGGGTCCGGGTATAAAGAAAACACAGACACTCATCACCGAGGTCACAATATCAATCGATCCAGCAGACCAATAGCCGAAAGGCAAAACACAGAAGATCAACAAAATATATGACATAAAATGAACTTACCAAAGCTGAAGTAGATGGTCAACTTCATTCATTTTCTTACCGTTTTACTGATTTTAATCGCTATACGCTCTCTCTCTCTCGTCTCCTCTTCACTACAGGGTGAAAACTACACTTTTCGCGGCACACGTACTTACAGCCAATCAGCTCTCTGAATTATGAGATGACGTTTGGTAGGTATGCCAGCACAGTGCCCCTATGGTGATAATTTTTTTGCCGCACACATTGAATAGAAAAATACTCACATGCGCAGTGTAGTTTTTATAGCACCCATTCACTTAAACAGTGAGAGAGGGGGGCTAGATCGGGGCTTGACCCACGTCGCTCAAAACGGCTCAATAGGCACACTTTAGACACCAATTAGAAGAACACAGACTAAAACAGCAATGTACAGACGAATCAGATGATTACACCTGATCTTAAAATATATTTTAAGATGCATTTTTTTTTGCATTTATTTGCATTTTTTGGAATTCTTATTTGAATTACTTTCTGCTGACACTAGGTGGGGCTGTGCCCCTAAACATATAAGAAACATGTCTATGAAGTGGTTTGGTCAAAAAAATAAACGGATCACCAATTCTAGCCATGCCTCATATCCCTCTATTTCTCTTCCTGTTACAAAAGTACTGATTCTGGGTATAAACAGGTCTCTCTTGAGAATGAGACCCTGTGTCTCAATGAGATTTTCACCTGTATAAGTAAAACGCTGAATCAAAAAATGAACCTTTTTTTTTTTTTTTAACTGAAAACAATTCAAATAAGAGGGGGCGGAGCTTATGCCGGCTCATGCGGGACCTGGCAGATACTGTCTAAAATGCTGCGGTGATGAAACAAAAGGATTATTAGATCAAGGATTATTTCTGAAACAGTATGGAGCTCAAAGGCGTTCTCTCTTGCCGGTTATACCACAAGGTGAGTTCCTTTTTATTTCCTGCTTCTTCACACACATGCTCTCTCCAGTACAGGTTAGCTCTGAGTGTTAGCGAAGCTAATGTAAACACCGACCATATTACGTCAAACAGTTGGGCATTGTTTCTGATAGTAACGTTTCTGATAGGGCTGTGGGTCCGCATTGCCGATATGACGTCATATCGGACGCAAATCTGTATCCGCTCGTTGTCCCCCCGTTTTTAGAGATTTGGGTATGGTGGAAAAGAGAGAGGGTTTCAGTTTCTGACGCTGAGTGAGTTCCCTGACACACCGGGGACACATATTTATGTTTAAAAGACATCAAAAAGTGCACTTTGCATGATAGGTCCCCTTTAAATCAAAATCCAGACAACATATCACAGTCTAGATTATAAACAAGGACAAAGTGATTCCCTCTATTGATTCGGGCTTACCTTCCACATTTCTTGCATGGAAATGTTGCGTCAGGATCGACTGGAGGCTTCGGTGGCGCTCGGGGCTTCTTGGCGGCAGGTTCGGCTCTCGGCCTGTGAGGTGTGGCTGCGTGTGGAGCCTCTTGTTTCACCGGGTGCGGCTCCTTGATCACCAGCACTGTCCCTGCCTGGAGCACCAGGAAGAAGAAGGTGTTAGGTTGACAGTTTTTACATCAATTAAAGAAAGGCCGTGTGCTATTAGTCAATGCAAATCCGAGAAGTTACTAGAATATGTAGTGACTAACTTACATAGTCATGAGTCTGTAGTGCCTGCTGGCTGCTCCCGTAGGAAACGTCCTTCTTGTCGTCTCCATCTGTCTCTCCTTGAGTTACATTTGACTGCTGTGAAGTCTGAATCGTGTCACACTACAAAAATATAAGATCGTTGCACAAATGAATAGAACAACCTTCAAAAATACAAACTTAAAGAGCAAGCCCAGAATCAACAATATATACATTTCTCTCTTAGTTATGGAGCTCTTTTTTCACACCAAAACAATCAAGGTTTATAAAAAGGTATGAAGAGAAATATGTATTTTAAATTGTGGGGTAAACAATCCGTTTTAACATCTCCAAGGCTTAAAAATGATGAAATCCACCAAATGATCTTGCTTTTTCCTTTACTCCGTTTATGAAAACAAACACATTCTGTAGCATAATCTGATTTAAGGCTTTACCACACATCACTTAAGAAGAAATAAACTTCCCCCTACCTTTACGTCCACCACAGCATCGGTGTGCTTCTCGTCCGGTGAATCCAGGGGGCCGAAGGTTAAAATCCCGTTGCGACCGATCTTCACCTGTTTCTTGTACGTGTAGTAAAACTCAACACACTGAGCCACCGTCTTGGACTGCACCTTTAAATTCAGATGCAAAAAAAATACACATGTATGATCTATGTAATCAATTAACCATCTTACAATTACATACAAAATCATCTGTGTACATATTGTAAGACAATATAAATACAAACAAGCTTAAGGGGAGTGGCAGTCTGTGAAATGAAAACCGCATTAACACATTTTTCTAATTAGTCTAATTTTGCATGTTTGGAAGTCATTACGTCTTACAACCGTTTGTGATAAACATTTTCCATTACATCATAATAACGCCTCTTTTTGTAAAATGCAGACACAGAAAATCTGTATTTTGGTCCTTTTTGTTTAAAGCAGTTATACCCATGCCTCAAAACTTGCATATTGTGCTAATGATTTATTGGTGTTGAAACACAAACACATTTAAATGTACTTCATATTTATTGACATTGATTCATAATGGTTCATGCTGTAGGGTCAAATGAACGAGCATACCAGTTTCTGCACCATAAAGAAGTCCTTCCTGTAGGCAGAGATCCCTTTATTGAAGTAGCGCTTCTCCTCTGCAGTCCAGCAGTCAGAGCCTGGGAGTGAATCAGACACAAATGAGGACATATTCAAAGAGACGTTAGCCAATCAGAGACAGACGGAGTAAGATGAAGAAACCATGAGATTGTACTGCAATGATTAACATGATATAGCTTTTATTGGCCCATAATGTCAAAGCTCACCTGAGTAGTGATAACCTGCCAGTTGATGATCTTTGGGGAACACTGGGTCCTGAAGCATCAAACGTTCCAGTGTTTCCTTGTAATAAACATTTTAAATCACAGTTAACAATCATTTCTTACAAGTCCAACCTTACAAGTACGAAGTTGCAGTGAAATATAAGTAAAGTAAAAATGCATTTTCGTAAAGAAGTTTTTAAGACTCTGCTGCCAAACTTCAGTGAGGGGATATGAGTCACTAAACTTACAAGGAAATCCCCCCCGGATTCATGAAAACAGTGTAAAACCAGTTCCTGGTTGGTTCCTCCGCCCCTGAGCACACTGCAACACGCCATGTTCATAAAATCCTCCACTAGAACAAAACAGAAAAAATGACAAGAATTTAAAAAGGACTAACAAGAATAAAATGGAAACGACAACTAGTGGCGGACTGATGTGAGACACTGACTGCACTCTTGGTCACCGTGTTTGAGTTTGGAGTCATCTATAGTGAGCCAGACCACGTCCGCCTTGTGCTGGTCAAACTGGGAGGAAGCTGGGTCACGTAAGTCAGGAATCTCTGCTTGGTACCGCTGCCCGATGTTTATCCGTCTGTTAAAGTTAAAAAGAAAGAAGGGTTCTGGTTCATTTTTGGGCCAGATATTTAAAACCTTGAGAGTCCGGTGTCTGTACTTACGGTTCAAGGCTAGCAGTTGTAGCATCCGTGATCAAGGAAAAGGAAAGAACCGGAGGCGTGATATCTGAGCTTGCTGCAAAAATACAGAAAAAAGGAATCTCCTTTTTAAGCATTGTCAATGCCTCAAAACTGTCCAAACAACTATGGCATACTCATATTTATTTTTAGCATTTGAAATTGACAATAACAATCTATAATATATTCCTATTTACTCTGTATTGAGTCTGTAATATACTATCTTATTTATACCTGATCTATAGTGTATTTATTTTCTACACTGCTGCCTTATACAGTTCATGGGGTAAATACTGTCAGATGTTTATATTTATATTATACTAGACATCACTTTACGCTTTACTACTGTTTTGCACTTCCGGTTGGTTGCAAACTTCATTTTGTTGACTTAATACTTATGTATACTCAGTGCAATGACAATAAAGTTGAATGAAATCTAATCTCATCAGTAGAATTGTTCTCAGATCATCCTCAAATGTAAGACTTACCGGAGCGCAACAGACTGCGCGTCGCAGATTTGGGCGTATGTGGCGGTGGCGGCAGGATTTGGTTGCTGGCGATGTTGGTCAGGAAGGTGGAGAAGTAAAGTCCCGAGCCCCCGCGCACAGGAGACAGGATGGGGGGGGGCGTGTAGGGCGGCATGGTGAGGGGGTTGTCCGGCATGCGGACCGGGGAGCGCAGGTTGCTCTGGTAAGAAGAGATGCTGGAGTAGAGGGAGGGAGGGATGAAAGTGGCTGGTTTGGGCGGAGGGATGATGAGAGGCTCGGGGCGAGGCCGGCGCTTTAATTTGGATTTTCCTTCCTCATCCGTCCCTGGATCGTTTTCCCCTTCCTAGACAGAATATTTAGGATTTAAGTTGTTTTCTTTGATGTCAGTCGAATGAAAAGTAAAAAAAAATCTGCTACAACTGAGCATCAAGCACGCTGTATGTAAAATAAAATCTGCTATTTCTGACAGCAGATCAGTTTTAAGTACTGCACGGAGTAATACCTGGATACATTACGTTAGATAAAGGGCAGCAGGCAACAGTCTACAAGGTGTGGAAAACTAGTTGCTTGGCAGTTGCAAAGATTACACTTTTTATACAAACAACTTGAGGTTGTTTGCGCTGTAATCTAATATCACCTGGTTTTTCATCTGCTGAATTTATGACAAAATAGCCGCTCAATATGTGTTTGCTTCTACCAAATCAACCAGGAATTTCAAAAGATAGAAGATTACATTTCACTCTTATTCTTACATGGACTCTTCCAACATTTGATTGGACCATTGAACTTATTTTCTTCACAAAACATTGTCACATTCCTCCAACATTTATCTCCAAATTACTCACTTGATAACTGCCTAACCAGATGTGTGAATAATATGTACCAATCCTGGCACCTTAGGAGACTTAAAAAGTAGTTACAAGTTGCTAACAGAGACATAAATCATAGCAAAAAAATAAAGTGATGCCAATGTGTTGTTTCCTATCAATACTAACCTGACCAAAACTCTCGCTGATGGATTTCCTGAGTGATCTTCGACGAGCCACAATGACCGAGGGTTTGCTGAGGGTCTGTCCTGCCGGTCGCTCAGAACCCCCGACACGTCCCGGATTTAAGGCAACCTGAGGATCTGTTGGACTCCTGTGCACTGGCACTGACACAGGCATGACCAGAGGCATCATGCTGGCCTGTCTGCCTGAAGAAGCCTCTTCCTGCTGAGGCACCAACACAAAGAGACAGGAGGATAGCAGGTAGAATGGGAGGAGAGCAGAGAAAATTGAATATGGATTGAGATAGAAAGCATGGAGATGGTGTGAGAATCAAATGTTAAAATCAACTAAATCAGTATCAATCATTTTCATCCTGAATGAAAGTATCCATGTTGTTGTGTATAGGACTACAATTTCAGAATATTTTTATTATATATTAATATTAGTAAACATTGCAATGAATTATTTTGTCTATCAAAAGGTCAAACTGAAGCATGGACCATTTAGACACTGAGAAAATCCTAACTTTAAGATCCAGCTGTTGTATTACTTAATATTTCCTTGGTATTCAGAGCCTTGTAGACGCCTCCCTGGTATGTTTAGTCAAACTGATAAGACATATAAATCACTTTTATGATTTATACTGCATGTAAAGTTAAGTTAAGACATTTGACTATCATCTCCTCACTCTCAAAAGTGCTGTTAGCTAACCACATAAGAGCAGTTCTGGGTTGTTCCTACAATATTAAACCTGTTTTGGGTGTGTTGACAGGTAGAGGAGTGTAGCTGTGCAGGGTGACAGCGCAGCCCCTCCCTGGCTCTGCTGAATGACTGGGAAGGCGCCTGAGGAATGTGGAGGTGTGCAGACATGCAGCTGCTCCAACTGTAAATCCAGCATGCACACTTTGCACAAAAACCTACCTACGACAAGCCTGATAACCCCCGGGGGCAAGGTACTAAAAAAATCCCTGAGCTAAGAAATCCCTCAAAACAGAGTTTATCTTGTGCTTAGTGCATTTCTAACAAAGCTGCTCTTGAGAAAATAAAGAAGCAGGTTTCAGGGTGTGCCACTCACAATGTCAACATTTTGAATCCTGAATAGCAGCGTAAAGTAAGTCGTCTTTCTTGCAGCGATAAAATCAGCGCAACCTTTGATAATGGCTGTTTTTCAGGTTGCACCATTATCTAGATGTCATGTTTAGTATGACTTTAGACTTGTTCAATAGCCTGTTATAGCTGAGGCGTGACAGCTGTTCGAATCAACTTAACAGACTCTAGAAAATGATTTTGTAAACCATGGGGAAGTCCTGCTTTGAAACAGGGTTCTTCCTCTTTGTGCGGCTGCTTGCTAACTTCGTCAGCTGAGAAAATGCACAAATAAGCTGCACATGTCTTTCTTCTTCAACTAAACTGAGCCTAAAACAAGTATTTAAATGGCCATTTTACTGTAGCACTGCCATACATGGAAGTTAAACACAGCTGTAGTGTAATAAAAGACCTTTCTGGAAGGCATGGACTCCATTTCTGACGCCTTCTGGGCCAGAGTCTCCAAGTTGATCTCCTTAGACGCCCTCCTTCTCCTACGGATGACCCCTTCTGTTGTCACTTCCCCTCCTTTCACCACCTGAGTGCCTGCTACCCCGTTGTGGGGTAGTGCAGGATCTTTGGATGCTTGAGACCAAATGTTTGTTGAGGGGGGTCCCAGTGGAGACTGTCCTTCTCTGGAAAGGCGACGGGAACGCCTAGGTGCCGCCGACTTTGTATCTGAAGGCTCAGCAGGATTTGTAGCGACCTTTTCAGGGAATGGATCAGGTACGGGTGATGAGTCACAGGTCTGAGCTCCTGGTCCCAGTGGCTGGACCTCCTTTTTAGGCGCGGTGTCTGGGGGACTGGGCTCAGGGGGCTGACACGGGACAACGTTTTGGGTTTGCTGCTGTTTTGGTTGCACCTGTGGTTGTGTTGTTTCTTTCTGCGTCACGTTTTGTTGTTGCTGTTGTTGCATTTGCTGAATTTGTTGCTGTCGCTCCTGAATCTGTTGCTGGTGATATTGCTGCTGCATTTGCTGCAGTTGTTGCTGTTGAATTTGCTGCTGCTGGATTTGGTGCCGCTGTTGTTGCAAATGTTGCTGCTGTTGCAACTGAAGATGATGCTGCTGCTGCAACTGCTGCTGCTGCTGCTGTTGTTGTTGGTGTTGGTGCTGGTGCTGGTGGCGTTGATGTTGGTGCATTTGTTGCTGCTGTTGCATCTGGTGTAGCAGCTGCTGTTGTTGAGATTTAGGCTGCTCGGCGTACGCCAGGTTTGGTATTCCCTTGTTCCCTGGAAAAACAGAGTAATAACCTGATGAAAACTGTTGCTTGCTGGGCCTAAATGTTGTCTGGAAGGGCTGCAGCATGGGTCCCTGCAAAGTGTGAGGAGGAGGAGCGTGGGGCTGACCCTGGAGCTCCACGCCTTTGTGGGCATGTTGATAGACTTGCAGCTGAGCCTGGTGCATTGCAGCCGCTGTGTGCTGCTCCCACTCCAGCCCCCTACCCTGAGCTTGTGCCTGGGGGGCATCTCTGTAAACCTCAACAGGTCCTCCTGGCAGTTGACTTTCTCCCCCCATTGGCAGAGCTACACCCTCATGGACCCCCTTGTGGAATGCCATCTGCCCCCTGGCATTCACTCCACCCATATAGGGGCCAAAGTTCTGCCCCCAGGCCTGAGCAGGGGCTTCCTGAGACCAGCCGGGGGCCTGTGCGGACTCCTGGTGCATCCACTTTACTGGAGCAGCCTGTTGATAGTGCGGTAAACTTTGGGGCCCTTTCTCGGGGTTGTAAACAGCCGAGTTGCTAGCAGAGTCACTGTGGCTTGGCTCTAAAGCCGGAGGTCCCATCCCATAATAAACATCCCCTGAATGCTGCACAGGCTCTTTCATGGCTGCAGCTCGAAGCTTGCCGCTCTTGTCAGTATTAACTTGAGAGGGAAGACTCATAGTAATATTGTACGGTAATGTTGGAGTCAGAGCTCTCAAACTGGTACTGCCTCTGTAGTGTGCTTTGACTGCCTGAGGTCGAGGAACTCTTTGTTTAATTGTGTATACAGAGGTGATTGGGAGGAAATATAAATCCCAAAGGAAAGTGCAGGGTGGGGAGCATGCAACCCTCCTTCCAGAATCAAATCTGAGGTTTGCTGTTCTTTCTTCTCATCCTCTTTATGGTGCCGGACCTTGTGAGAGAAAGGAGGGGTTAGACACTTCATTTGTATCTGAAGACAAGCACACAAAGTTTTCGAGCAAAAATGAAACTGGGGCCTACACGAGTGACTAGCCCAGCAGTGAGTAAAGTGAAACTCAGTCAGAGAGCATGTCATTGTCTTGTGATCAAAACCTATGAAATCGATGTTTACGTACAGTGCTTGCAGACAGGACGCATACACTGAAGAAGTTTTGAGACGACAGCAACAAGGAGGCGCTGACTATGCAGCTGCCATTTGGCATAACAAGAAATACAGGAAACGGAGGGGCTCATGCAATCACCCGAGCGATAGCCAGTGATGTTATGTAAAGAGGAAAAAACTGCAATAAGGAAGCGTCTTGAGAGCTATTAGGCAATACAACAGAATAGTGAGCATGAGTTAAAACTAATGCATACCTTATTAATGGTGCACGGAGCTCTCTATGTCCAGCTCCATGGAGTCACTTTGGTTTCGATCAAAGTCGACTGCATGCAGCTCCATGAAGGGATTGTGCGCAGCAAATGTCATAACTCTGACAACTTTCCCTCGAGTTTCACAGCGCACAATATGGCGAACAAGCGAGTTTACAATCCCAATAGCACATAATCCAAAATCCGGACCGGCTGGAGAGGCTCATTAACGCTGTAGTTACACAGTTGCACACTGGATCAGCGAAAGCCTGCACTCCAGGAAAAAAAATGTCCACAACTTTCTCCCCGCATAAACGAGTAGAGCACACATGAGACGGTGAGTGTGTGGAAACTATGCCGTGCAGCGGCCTGCTCGGGTATTTCCGGAGATTTCAACACGTTGCACACGAGCCCCGCGGACTCAGATGTTGTGTTTAGGTTTATCCAGAGTATATGAAGCGCTGCGAAACTGCGCAAACACGCAGAAAGTTGTGCACCCCAGAACGCACCGCCTCACCCCAAAGCAGCAAAACTCACATCCTGTTATCCAATCCGATCGCCTGGCCACTCCCATGCTGTATCCGTGTCCGTTTGTTTTACTCAGCGCCATATGGCGCTGGTTTTACTGTCCCGGCTGCCCGGAAAGCGGAGTCTCATAATCATAGACTGAGAGCTCTCATAACACGGAAACAGTCTGTTTAAGTAATGATACCATGAATGATACCCGATAACTGTGGCGAGATATATTGAGACCTGCTATAACAACATTGAACTTCTATTGGATTTTTTTAAATGGTTGACAAAATATATGAACATTTATGTTTTTATTAATACTATTTTAATTTCATTATCATATTTTCAAGAAAGAATTTGAGCTATATGGAATGAAAACAAAGTCAGTATTAAAACACTTCTATGTTTAATGATCTACTTAGGTTACTTCCTATTATGGAATGTTAATTGCTAATACCTTTGTACTTAAATACAATCTTCAATCAAAATGTGCTGTAACAGAGTATGGCTGACCTTCTTAATATGTATGTATTTATCTAAACAAGGACCATGCATACAATACAAATACATTAATCTCAGAAAAGAGAAGAGATGTTTAATGCCAGATTTGAGCTAATAGCTCATTTCCATCTGCAGTCCTGAGGCAGGTACAGGATAATATACTATTCAGTGTTTCCCATACATTGATTTATTTGTGGCGGACCCCCACAAATAGAATCAAATTCTGTGGGAAACACTGCTATTACTTCAGTAAAACATTTGCGTACTTCGACCGACCACCCTGAAACAATCTGAAATAGTATATCAGTATACAATTCCTTAACTCACATTGACCTTTTTTTCAACTAGTCTCCTACAACAGGTTCAAGGGCTTTATGTCATATCATATGCACAGTGTCACAGGCTCCTCCAACAATGCAACATAAATATATATAATACATAAAACTAAATGAAAAAACAATCAAAAATACTGCAAGAAGAAACAGAGTAGAAATAAAACAGTCCAGGAGAATGGTGCAAGACTGACTATATCTAAGTGACATAGAATAAGCTAAACATAGAATACAAAATGATATGATGTACAGTGAATTAAAAGACTGCTTATTGTAATAATAGATACATATGTGAGATGCAAATGGTATGGAGTTGTGATTGTGAAGGCCAGAGCTCAGGGGTTTAGCAGTCTTATAGCCTGGGGGATAAAACTATAATATTTAATAAAGCAAAATATAATTCCTAAAGCTCAGTCTCAGCTTTTGGTTTTGGTGTGCCACCCAAAGATTGTCAGTGGCCTCATCTGCCACTCTTACATTCTGGGAGCGCCACTAAGAGGTGGTGGTGAGGAGTGGTGGGGTGAATGTTTATTAATATTTTATAAGGACTACCAGAATGTACTGCAACGCCCCTGCTACTCTAATGCTGTATGTTTCGACAACACACCACAAATAGTGGACCAACAATGCTTGCAATGCAGTGTTCATTCACATATGCATTGCTGTATTTGGACCACATGTAGTTTGTCTGTACAGTGTTGTAATGTGCAAAGTGTTGCAGAGTTTGCTCCTCGGAGGATGCAGCAGCAGGAGTTTGCGGCTCAATCAGGAGAGACTAGCGCTGTGACGTCAGAGTGCTGTGAGGCAGAGCACGGGGCATCACTGCACACCCATTAGCAGGCTAGCTGGCTAACTGTGGCTAACGTCAGCTATGGTCCATCACTATTATTATCTAATTTCCAAAATAAACAACCACTTGGAATGACATGGCTGACTAGCAACAGGCACGGAACATGGGGACTGTTTGGATTTTAACTGGGAATCCAATGGTGCAACGAAGCAAGGTAAGAAGGGGTCAGGAGAAGAGGGTATCTTTAGTAAACACGCTAAGCTAGTTAGCTTGTTTACTGGACTACCGGACGCGCCGCATTGAAAGCCTTCAGTTAGCTAGATTAGCTTCCTAACGACTAATCCTCTCAAACGACTGCTTTATGGCCATTTATGAGAGGAGATTGCTGCTGCTCTAGTCGTGGTTGTGTGTTTGGCACAGAGTCAAATTATCCCAGTTGCTATCGTTGTATGACAATTCAGCTTTGTTGAGCTTTTTCCTGAATGAGCCTTTGAGACGTGAGGTGTAACGTTAGCTAACCTTTGCAGCAGTTTAAATGGTATTGCCCCACATGTTTCTGTCGGCCACTCAAACATTTAACAAGTAATGCTTCCTCCTTAGATGTTTGCATGCACAGAGGCATTCAGTGTGCAGAGATTTTCGAAGATAAAATGGACATGCATTTTAAAATGTGTTTTCAGTGAGGGGCTTGCGTCACTGATGCCAGGTGCAGGCTGTAGCTGAGAGCTCTCAGGATGAGTGGGGCTGGAGAGCACACTGACATCCTGTCAGTGGCAGACGTGGTCAGAGACAGATGGAAAGTGGTAAGAGAAATCACAAAATCAGGTTAAAAAAAAAATACAGATGACACTGGGTTGACAATGAAACATATCTTCTTTGCAGACAAGGAAGATAGGTGGAGGCGGCTTTGGGGAGATCTACGAGGTTCTGGATCAGTTGAGCCAGGCCACTGTTGCCTTAAAGGTGGAGTCTGCTCAACAACCCAAACAGGTGCTGAAGATGGAGGTGGCTGTGCTGAAGAAACTTCAAGGTGAGTGATGCTGTCCATTTGTCAGTGATGGAGTGGCATCTCCCCACATGATCGTGCTTTTTGTCAATTTAATAAGTATACTATAAGGGCCTAGCAATAACCAAACTCACACATTGCATTTAGCTTGTATGACCTCTCTGCGTTTTCCATGAAGTTTAATGTTTTATTACCCATGGCAAAGTTTTGATTCGGTCTGATAATTTGTCCGTCAGCAGGATAAGGTAAAAGCTACTAGCACTCTTTCATGAAACGTATTGGAAGGCTGTAGCATGAGCCAAGAATGATCCATTACATTTTGGAGTTGATCCGAAACACAGAGCAGATACACAAATTATATTTCACTTTCGTTGACATTGTGATATGGGTCACGGCCTTGGCAGAGGTCTGTGATCTCTAAGTGCACCTTTTAATAAATAATAAAACATATTGACGATATAAGCAGTGGTGGTCTGGTCACATGCATTTCCTAACATTCGGTCTATATGCTGTAAAATGTATTATCTCTTCGATTTACACACGGCATCTATTGCACGTCTGTCTGTCCTGGGAGAGGGATCCCTCCTCTGTTGCTCTCCCTGAGGTTTCTCCCATTTTCCCCTTTAAACTGTGGGTTTTCTCCGGGAGTTTTTCCTTGTACGATGATGTGAGGGTCTAAGGATAGAGGGTGTCGTTTTTCTCATACTGATATTCTGAACAATCTGTGCTGTTGTATTTGCTGTAAAGTGTCTCTACTGTAGGCTATTTTTATTATATGTACAGCACTTTGGCTCGACCAAAATCGTTTATAAATGTGCTATATAAATAAAACTTGATTTGATTTGATTTGGTCTTTGTTTTTGTACCAACAAAACAAAGTAGCCCTGCTGTGTCGGAATCCAACTGAAGAACTTGTTTGAATTCAATGATTGAATAACTTACTCATTCTGACCTTTATCAGCACTGATTTCACTGAATCAGGAAATCAACATTTGTATTTATACAGCATATATTTATTTGACAGGCAAAGACCACGTGTGCCGCTTTGTGGGCTGTGGCCGAAATGACCGGTTCAACTACGTGGTGATGGAACTCCAGGTAGGATTTTAACCAGTCATTGTTAGTCAAGTTTTTTTTGCTGACCATCACTCTGTGACTGAACACTGATTTATTTTCTTAAGGGGAGGAATCTTGCAGATTTGCGAAGAACCATGAGCCGCGGCACCTTTTCCGTCTCCACAACTTTGCGACTTGGCAAACAGATTTTAGAGGCCATTGAAAGCATCCACTCTGTAGGCTTCCTGCACCGAGACATCAAACCCGTAAGTTCACCTAAGACACTGTACGGTTTGTACATTTAAATGACAGTCAGTTTATTGTTTAACTTGCTTGTTATTTTTTTGTGTTGTTAAAATTGTAGTCCAACTTTGCAATGGGAAGGCTAGCCAGTACCTGCAGATGCTGCTATATGCTTGATTTCGGCTTGGCCCGCCAATTTACCAACTCCAGCCAAGAAGTCCGTCCAGTAAGTATACTGCGTCAAATGTATTTTGTTTTTTTTAATCAAAGATCCCACAAGTTATTTCATGTTGGAGAAGCTGTTTAAAGTGTAGTCCTAGAGGTTTGGTGTAGCATGTTAACACAGAAAAGTGTTATTACAAGAAATGAAACTCTGATACGATATTATATATCAATTCATTTCATGTAACGTCACATCAACTTCCACTGCTTCACCTTAATGACCCCATGAAACATCAGTGTGTGACCATCCCAAAAGGGTCTTGGATTGGCAATGTATTTCAGATTTAAACAATAAAGCCAGTTCCCTTTAACACATTTTTTATAAATACATCATAATGCTAACTAATCTATTCGACCATATCTTTATTAAATGATATCTTTATTCTCTCCTATAGCCCCGTCCGGTGGCAGGCTTCAGAGGAACTGTGCGATATGCTTCAATCAATGCTCATAAGAATAAGGTAAGCACAGACAAAAATGATATTCTACTATTCATATTTAGTTTTACCCTTGACCTTACTTACATTTGCGTATCGTAATTTGTAGGAAATGGGTCGGCATGACGACCTGTGGTCCCTCTTCTACATGCTGGTTGAGTTCACTGTTGGTCAGCTTCCCTGGAGGAAAATCAAAGACAAAGTAGGCGCCTCAATGCATTCTTGTCTGTATGGTTTATGAATTATCAGCATGTGTTTTAATTCATATTCTAATTACCGCCTCTCTGCTCTCAGGAACAAGTAGGAAACCTAAAAGATACGTATGACCACCGACTCATGCTGAAGCACCTTCCCTCAGAGTTTTGTGCTTTCCTGGATCACATCTTGACCTTAGACTACTTCACTAAGCCAGACTATCAGGTTGGCCATCTCTTGTTTGGTTTATTTTGCACACACTGTCTATTCCTCTACAGCTGTCAAATGCTGACGCCTGTGGTTTTCTCTATGACAGCACCTGATGTCAGTGTTTGAGAACGCTATGAAGAGTCACAGTGTGCTGGAGAATGACCCTTATGACTGGGAGAAATGTGACTCGGAGGGTATGCTGAGCATCACTGCCGCAACAACCACGGCTCAGCAGCTCACTCGCCTCACACCGGCGTACTTGGGGTATTTACAGCCAAAGAAAGCTCTATTACTACTGACATACATCCATTTATTGTATAAGTTGCTGTCTTGTGTTTGTACTTTCACTTATGTTATTCAAAATATCTCCCTTCTCTGTGGAAAATGTGTTCAAATATATAGCAGGGCTAGACATTATAAATGGCCCGGAAGCACTATTTAGACACCCCGGGCCAGCATAACGTACTTTCCACTTGCCCGCTCGGGCCATTAAAAAAAATTGCTTAAAAAAAAAACCAGTAAGACATAAAATCACATTGTCCTATATTATTGGTATTTTGACTAGCAATTTTGTTAAATGGTTTCGTTTATTAACGCTACAACATAGCGTTTCGTGAGGCGGTTGTCGTTGTTGGATGAAAAGCAAACAAGCTCGCTCCTTCACTACAAACTTTCGCGCCACCTAACCATTCGCCAAAATGTTTTTAATACCAGCGGTAACCAGCCAAGTGCTGGGCAAAAAACAATCTTCAAATAAAAGAAAGTCACCGGAAGGAGTTAAAGGAGAGTGACAGGGAGTGTGAGAAGAAGACTGAGAGAAAGTTTCAGCCACACTGGCTTGATCGATGGAGCTGGCTTCAATATACCCTCCTATTTTTCTTTAACAATGATATAATTATTTTAATAAACCAAATATGAACAGTTGAGGAAAATGAGGAAGAACTGATGATTCAAATGTTGTAGACAAGTAGTAATGTAGTTTGTGCATAAATTACTATTGCAACAAATGTGTTAATTTTCTTCATTATTAGAGTCGAAGAATGCTCTTGGGCCAACGGTTACAATGGTGGGGCCAGTGTTAATGATGAAAATCTACTGGCCCTGATATATTCCTTAATATCAAAGAACCCGATATTGAAGACTCCCTTAATGTCTACCCCCTTTATAGCTGCAGTTTTTTTTAGACTCAAATTCTGCACAGTCAGTGATCCCTGAGAAAATAGCTGCTCTGAATTGTGCTGTGAAAATGAGCTGCAGGGTGACCTTCCCTCTCCTCCACAGCATGGCCAACGCTTCCATGCTGCCAGCCGAGCTGCAGAGGGAGAACACTGAGGATGTCCTGCAAGGGGAGCGCCTCAGCGACGCAGACAACTGCCCCCCCATCCCCACACCCACCACCCCTGGTGCAGATGTATGGGAAGAGATGGACCGCAACTGCAACCTTAAACATGTCCAGCCGACCATCAGGAAGGTCAGGGCAATGTAGTTACTGTAATCGCTAAGCAGAATATTCTTATCTACTGAAATATGATTTTTATATAACTGCTTTTTTTACACATGCATTTGAATGTGTCGTTTATCTGCACTGCAGTGGATGTCTGTTAGAAAAACAACCCCAAGACTACATTGACTTTGCCTAGAGGAATTATCATGGTTAACCTCTGTTACAACATCTACTGCAAACCCACTACTGACACCCTGCTTTCATATTTAAAATGGCAATGAAAACTTATTTCCTTCAGTTGATGAAGAATATAGCAATTGCATAATAAATGTGCCTTTTTTAAATAATGACACCATTGGTTCCCTTTTTAAGCCTTTCTTTACAAAGAGATTATATCTGCTGTGCCTTTACTAATGAAGGAAGTAAAACAATAACGTGACGGATTCCAATGCAATAAATATTAACATTTTGAGCTGCCTTGTCGTTCACTCTGCTCAGGTGGTGAGTGAGGATGAACACAGTCAGAACCAGGGGAACCAGAGCCCCAACACCGGCTCCATGCAGAGTTCTCCTAGACGGGTGCGATCAGAGACCATGTTCCTGGAGCGGGCGGCACCTCTTCTCCGGAGGATGAGACACAGTCAGAGCTTGGCGTTTGAAAAGAGGCTCGCACCCGAACCCAAGCCCACCATCGAACGCTTTCTCGAGGCCTAGTTAGTATATAATATAATACATATAATCGAATGACAATATATACAGCTTTCAACATTACATTTTTTGAGAAATGTACATAACATGCACAATATTTTTGTTTCAGCCTGGGCAAACAACGCCCTGTCCTTTCTCAAGTCGGGAAGATGACCATTCCTGAGAGGGGAGAGGGGAAGCAGCCTTTCTGCCTCGAGGAGCACTCGGGCGCAGCCACCCCTGATCAAGAGGAAGGAGCAGCCAGCTGCGGATTTGTGGCCGTGAACCTCAGCCCCGTGCCCCAGGAGGGAGACTCTCAGGAGTGGGTGATGCTGGAGCTAGAGCAAGGCGGGGGGGCTGGAGCCACCAAGCCTACAGGCGAGGAGAAGCGTGAGGACAAGCCTGGGACGGACGCGCCCGCTGAGGCTGAGAATCAGACCTCCGAGCCGCAGGAGGGTCAGTCAGCAGTGGTGCCCAGCAGTCCTGTCCTGTCACAGATGTCCATGCCCGGCACGTGGTTACTGGGCCACAGGAGGCTGCCGGGGATGCTGGGACAACTGCCCTCAGTCATGATGGGACGAACCCAGATGGACCAGGTAGGGGTGACCAATAGAGTAGCAACTAACCTTTTTTTTAATCAGCAATTAATCTGCCAAATGAATCTTAATATGTGTCCTAAAATGTCAGACAATTATAAAAATGCCCATCACAGTTTCCTAGTTAATGTCTTGTTTTGTCAGTCCAATATATAATATATTCACTATAGATATGTTCAAACTCCAAGCTTTATGATTATTAGCATGTCTAAGACTTGGATAAACCACAACTTATGAATGTTATTTGAACATTTAGACGTGCTCTTTAGATAAATAATAGGATGGTTTTCAATTTCATTGTGTTACATATCAGAAAAAGGTCAAGCCCTCTAACGCTCATTAAACTCTTCTCAGTCTTCCAGCTGTGCACTCCCGTCCCCTGTGCATGAGAGGAGCGCTGCAATACCACTAGAGGCGCCATCTGAAAAATCTGAAATACTCCCAGAAGAAATCTTAAACGACGCAGAGAAGTTGGAGTTAGCTCCAGTGCCAAGCTCAGCCAAAGGTCACGCTGCTCATCTGACAAACGACAGAGACCCTGAGAGTGACTCTGGTCTGCCTGACCGCTCCTCGGAGCCCAATCAGCAGCCTCAAGCCGACACAGCAGGGGGCGCTATGGAGAGCACCGTCACCGTCTCCTCCTCTCCCCCCCCAGCCCTGCTCCGGATAAGAGACTGTCCCTCGTCCCCTAGATTAAGTCGTATCCCAGTTCGAGACCCCAGCAACCCCCTGGACTCTCCGAGCAGGGACCTGAACATGGAGAGGCGTCACCGCTGGAGCAGCCCGGTCCCCGGCTCCCCCACCCACTCCCCCTCTCCGTCTCTGTCCTGTGACAACCTGCCGTGCGTTTTGCCGAGAGACCGGCTCTTCTCAGAGCGAGGATCCAGGTCTGACTGTGTCGGAGAAGACCCTCTCTCCCTGTCCTCCTCATCGGGGAGTAAGAGTAAGATCCCCCGACCTGTGAGCGCCACCTTCATACCGGAGCAACTCACTAGCAGGTTTCTGCCTCGACCGCCGCCGGGGAAACCACCCATCCGCCCGGGCGTGGACAACAGGTATAACGCTGTCAAAATGATCCACATTATACACCATGTACTTGTATAGGTAATAGGTATCCAGCGTTCCACACTCAACTTTTTAACTACTCTAAGTGCACCGTAAGAAACACACTCCTCAGTTTTGCAAAGAAATCCAGGCATACAGAAATTGAGACACAGCTTTAAAGTGTATGTAAATGAGAAAAAGGAAACATGAATCCAGGCTGTTGCCTAATGATACAAACCTGAACATTAAAGCATGTGCTAGTGAAGAAACCTCAAGAATACGAAAGTATAAAGCATGCACCTAAAAAAGGGGAAGTATATATATATATATATAGTTAAATATCAAAAACTGTTGGCGTGATCACATTTGAAGGTTTATAACTTGAATTTCACTTCACAGAATGATTTCAAGAGCACGACGATTCATAATGCAGAATCATAATCATGATGTCTTTTCTCAAGAAGGCGCCGGTTAAGAGTGCGTGCCAGCAGCACCAGCGACGCAGACTTCCTGGCCAGTCTGACTCAGCTGATGCAGGACCGCGGCGGGGTGCTCTTCAGCCCCCCCCCTCGCCCTCGCAGCTCCTCCTCCTCCCTGCAGCGCTCCCTAAGCTCCTCCCCCTCCCGGGAGCTCCGGGAGGGCGTGGTGCTGCAGGGACGCAGCTACTCTCCCTCCAGCTTCTCTGGTTCCCCTCCTCCTCGCCACTCTCACCCACACGACAGGTCCGGGCTCCAGCCTCCGTGGGGCCACAGCTCCAGGGGAAGGGGTCTCCTCCACGAGGGTAAAGGCTCTGGAAAAGTGAGTCGATGACTGTGTTTGGAACATAAGTGACTGATCGGGATGGTGCAACTGTAGCGAGAGGCTGTTTCACATCCAGTCGCTGATAGCATGTGTAAATACAGTATTTACTCAAGGGAATGTACTGTATGTATGTAAAATGTATAAAATGTATTTATTTATTTATTCATTTGTTGGAAGTGTCTCTCGAAATACTTGACGATGTGGCTTGATACCTGCAGTTGAAACAGAAAGGTTGAGAAAACCTTAAGATTGCCAACTCTTACCTCTCATTTCACTCCTCTTAACTCTCCATATAGGCCTAATATGAGACCAAAAAGATAATGTTAAATACTTGAGGGATGTAAAAAATGATGCTTATTGTAGATATGTACCATGAGGAAGATAGTACACACTAATAGAAACCATGAACTCATGTTAAGAACACTAATAATAAATAACACCACGTGCAGTATACCAACATCGGCAGACATGTACAGAACCAGGGCATGCAGCTTTGACCTCACTCCTGTAAAACAGCTGGAGTAATTATTATATGTGACAATGAATTGCTCATTTGACATAGAGTGTAGTAGTGTGCTTTTACTTTGCTAGAAAATATTTGTCATGCAGAAGGCATCCGCATATTAGAATGTACTTGTAAGTGCACTCATACTTAAGTATTGTGAAAGAGCATGACTATCATTGCAATGGATCTTTTTTTTATTTTATTCATTTGTACAATCTGTACAATCTGCTTAGGCTTGTATTTTTATTGAACTGCTTATGATCTCAAAGAACATCATAATATCAACCAGCAAAGATGTGCAATTTTATTTCTTCCACAAAATAGATGGTAAAGGAAGAAAACTGATAAAAATGGAACCTGTTCATCATGTCTCCTTGTTGTTGCATTTTATTTTTTAGCACCATTTTAAATATAGTCAATTAAATAAATGCCAATTCTAAACAAACGTTGAATTCATGGCTACACTTGCTGTAGTTTTTCATTGTTGATTAAACGGTTAGCGCATTTACATTTTCTCACAATTTTTCATTCACTCCTGGTGTTATGCAAATAAGTTTTTTGTTTTATTTAAGTGTGCAGATGTCTATTTATGAAATATATGTTCTCTATATTGGCTCTAATGGGAATGGAAACGAGAAGTCGTCCCACGCTCAGCAGCACTGTCCCTGATCAGGTAAATGGGATAAAAACAGTCAGTTCAACTTTGAATAAAAATGCTTTAATCATTTTTTGTATACTCAAGTTAAACTAAAGTCACACAAACTCAGACTGCATTATGTCACTTGAGAACAATCCCATTTCAAATGATGTGGAAGCAGCGGTTTTCTTTGACAGACGTCCCTGTAAGCACATAAGAGAGCCTGCTGACAAGCTGGTGACCTAGTGGGGGGGTCCCAGATGACAACAGTAAAATGAAAACTCCCCCATCTGTTGTGGTCCATCACTGTGTACAATGTAACAGCAGTACATGACAAGAAGTTACAGAATGTGTTGAGCTCTAAAAATAATTTAAATAACGGCAAGATTGATCATTGTTTGGGCTTTCCTGTCCCACAACCTCCACCTTTTTATACCCAAACATCGACTACAGGTTTATGTACAAGAGGAAATGGAGGCTTTTAGATATTAGGTGTGCAGTATGGTGTTGGGGAATAATTTGCCCTGCATGTCCTCCTTCGCCCTCTGACGCAGCTGACCAACCTTGAGCAGCCGTTATCTCCCTTAAAGTGGACCTATCATGCTATATTTGAATAATATATTGTAGGGCCATACCTATATAAAACATGTCTGCGACGTTTTTTTTTCAAAATACCAAACAGATCATGCATTTTAGCCATGCCTCATTTCGCTCTATTTGCTCTGTTTTAGCCCTGTTTTTGCAAGGGCTGATTCTGTGAGAAGTCTTCTTTGCTGCTTTTGTGGCAGACTACAGCGCCACCGACATGCCTGGCATATGTACTACAGCGTCTCCAGCACTTTCGAGCGGCAATGGCCGTGGCTGTCTCCTCCTGATAGGTGGAGAGTTGCCCATATAGGCGGAGCTCCTCGTTTCTGACGTCAGAGATATTTCAAATCTGTATCAGATCCGTTGCAGCCCCGTTTTTAGAGATTTGGGTATGGAGGAAAAGAGAGAGGGTTGTGTTTCCTGACACTTGGTGAGTTCCCTGACACACCGGGGACACATATTCATGTATAAAAGACGTACAAAAGTGCATTTTGCATGATAGGTCCCCTTTAGGAGGGGCTGCCCTAACATATTGTTGATGTTACCAGTTTATGACCGGGCAACTCTCTGTCAGAGATAGTTATTGTTGTGGGACACATGGAACACATCCTTCTCGGGGTGTAGATGACCCCGAGCCATAAGCGACAACGACTGTGATTCAGTGTCCTCAGCTGTTTAGTCTATCTATTGAAGAATGTTGATTATTACACTCTGAACTAGTTAAAACCTCGAGCTACAGGAGGGTTCTTCAGAATTGATTGTGGCATCTCAATCGTGTGGTCAAACCGTGGCCCGTGACATGTCTTGTGAATTCTCCGGCCGAAGCTCCAAATAAACCGTCAGTGTTTGCTATCAAAGCTCCAGCTCTCCATCGTGTCTCTCTTTGAGTCCTGACTGCAATCGCTTCAGAAGTTTCCCCCACATATGGCAAGTGCTGGTCAGTTATTTATCTCCACTGCTAACACAGTAAACTTCTTCATTGGCGTCACTTTGTTAGAAAAAGTGGTGGGGACACTTTCTCCAGATTCTCCATGAAAAACCAATGCAGAGACCTCTGGACCACCAATACTGTATGTGGGTTTTTTTATGATACATCTTGCTATGATGTGATGTTGAGTGAATGTGTAGCAGAACATGAGATGAGGGAAAAATAAATACAGGAATACAAAATAAATTTGAAAAAAAACAGTAATAAATACAGGAATAAATAAATGTGGAAATGAATGCAGGAATAAATAAACACAAGAAAAAATGTATAAATAAATAAATATAAATAGAGAATAAAACAGAACACACATTATATATGTTTAATGTATTTCTACATTTATTTCCAATAACAATCATATTTATTATTTTCTGTGCTTGTTTCACACAATGTTGTTTTGCTTGGAAGCCTTCTATTCTGTGGATAAGACAACCTTTATAACAAATGTACTTTCAATTGCTCTGAAGTGCACGTGTCTTTTCACTTCCTCTGACCAGTCCCACTTTTATTTGGAAGCTTTGTGTCAAGTAGTACTCAGTGACTCTTCTCTCTTCAATAAATATTTTTAAAAGCTTACAGAACCGGGAATTTCCGGCATATTCATGTTCTGTATAAACCTTAAAACCCCTGAGATGAAAGTACAATTTGTGATATTGGGCTAAATAAATCAACTTTGATTGACGGATTTGGTGCAAGAAGTACACTTGACTTCAGAGCCCTCAAGAGCCAGATATAAATGTTTATTAGCTTCAAAAATGGTGTTACTATTAAAGGTTTTCCTACTACCTAAAACTCAGTAACAGGACTGTAAGGGATGGGATTTCTAACATGTTTGAGATGTTTGCACAAAAAAGCATTTTACTCGATGAAAAACTAAAGAGGAGCTTCAAAATCTGGCAGAGCAGGTGTTAGTGCTGCCAGATTTGGCACCCCCTCTATAACTTTGTCCAGCATAGTCACACTGTCACCAAAATCACACAAGAAAATAAATCAAAAAGACAACATTTAAATGTAGGCAAAAAGGCCAAACAACATTTCCGCAAGCATGTTTTTGGGTCATTTTAGAGTCAGTAAAGTAAGCGTCCCCAGTCGAATGACGCCTATGAGCTTCTTAGTTTGTCATGGAAATATAAATGCTTCATTGCTTCTCTGTTACTTTACAAATGTGCGTTTGAATGTTCATCCTTGACATGTTTTGTCAACAGCCATTGCCAAGAACAAGAATAAAGAATCAGTCCCAAGCAGCTTCACAAATAAAATATGTCCTTCCCAAATTGGAACTGGGCCCAGAGCTTAACATAATGAAAACGCTTCAAGCTGCTGAATGCCTGTAAGCAACACTTATTTCGGGGGGAAAGCCGTCTGGCTAAATAAAGAACTGAAAGATATTAACAGATGAATCCTTATGCTTTTTCTTTGTTAACAAACCATGTAGCCACTGAATTTTATTTATTACACATTTTGGATATTCAAAAAATGTGTACTTGTATACAGCTGCATTGAAAGATGTCGTTCTTACTTATGAACATCACATATTCTGTGTTGAACAGGAAACGCAGGCCATAATACAACGTAGTAAACACTGTTTATTTACAGAACACTGTCAATTCACTTACAGAATATTTGTTGCAAGGAATATGAAAAAGCCTTATGTCCTGCTCAACTGTTATCAGCATACAGTCATTTATAAACAGCCAAAGACTTAAAATATGGTGAACTCATTGAAGAAAATGTTGCATGGATTTGATAAAAAAGGGTTGGACCCCCGAAGCCTGCAGCCAGGAACAGTTTCGGTGGTGACACTCAGAAGAGAGGAGCAGACTGCCTGGGGTCATCTGGCAACACACTGATGGAGTCCTCTGCCTTTCCACACAGCATGCAGAGCATTGTGTACTCCTGGACAACACAAAACAGACTTAATCTACTAAAGGCTAAACGACGGCAAGAACAACTAACCGTGAATACTGTTAAATGAGTGTGGTAGTTAAAGAAGCATTTGCGTTAAATACAAATACACATAGTTATGTTCAATAAAACAGAGTAGAATCTGACCTGGTATTCATCAACAACGGAGAAAGTGTATTCGTGCCTGGCGACGACATGATCACAGTTTTTGCAAACATCTGTAAAGAGAAATTGACATTATTGGATTGATTATAAAACTGCTGAGGAAGACGTTTTTAAGGGAAGTTGGAATTATTACTCCAAGCCCCTAGCTTTTGTGTGAGTTATGATGGGTTCTGGTAATCTTGTTCCAAATTTGACCAAAAATGTATCAAAGCTTAAAACTTGATGTTATAATAAAAATCTGAAATCTAAAATATTCTGTAATTTAGGAATCAGCACATATTTAGTAATGTACTACAGCTCTCAGTTAGAGGGATAGAAAAATATCTTCCCAAAACTGTTGACACTAAAGTACAGAAAATACCTCTGCATGCTGCAACATGAACATTTTCCTCAGGGGCCTCGCCCAAAATTAAAAAACAACAACCCTGGAAGTGTGTGGACACAAACTGGATTATTATTTCCTTACAACAATAAGCATCTTCCGGCGCAGGCTGAAAACTCATCTCTTTCGACTCCATTTCGAGCGATAGAATTACTAACAAAGAATTACTAACAGAGCACTTATATACTAATAAAGGACGGGCTTATCTACAAGCCAGTTGAGTAGCACTTGAAATGTTTTGGCTCTATGAAACCTGATGTACTTATATGATTCTGTTTTCTTCAAGGTTGTATCTTCCTGGTCGAATGTACTTACTGTAAGTCGCTTTGGATAAAAGCGTCAGCTAAATGCAATGTAATGTAATGTAATGTAATGTAATAAGAACACAGTCATAGCATAAAAAAAGAGTGACTGACGGTCATATGTGATGATCTCTTCTCCATCCTCATCCTCTGTGACTTTATTGCTGATCAGCACAAAGTCCCTCTGATGGCAGCTGGTGCAGCACCGGTAGTTCATCAGGTAGGAGCCATTCTCCAGACAGGTGTTACCCTGAGCAGAAAGTCAAGGGAAAACCATCACATTTTAGCTTTCTCAATGACAACCTGATTTTGACATGTCATTATCTTTTGCAGAAGTGGGAGATGTTCTCAGATCTTCTACTTGAGTAAAAGAAGAAGTACTAGAGTGTAGGAATCGTCGCTTACAAGTCAAAGTTATGCATTCAAAAGTAAAAGTACACAAGCATTACCATAAAAATGTACTTAAAGTACCAAAAGTAAAAGCACTCATTATACAAATTGTCCCTTTTCAGAATAATATACAGTATATTGTATGTTTTGATTATAATTATTGATGTGTTTATCAAAGCTGGTAAAGGTAGAACTAATTGTAATTACATAAATTACTGCTTGGTAGCTTTTGAATGTTACTCCAGGTGTAACTTAAAGTATTATGTTCATATTTTTACATAATTATACCAAATCTGTAAAGTAACTAAAAGGTACGAAATAAATGTAGTGGACTAAAGGTACACGATTTACCTCAGAATTCTAGTGGAGTAGAAGTACAAAGCAGCATAACATGGGAATACTCAGGTAAAGTACAAGTAGGCCTATCTCAAAATTGTACTTGATGTACTCAGTAACTTCCGACTTCTGCTCTTTCGCAGCGGGTTGTTTACCTATCTTTACATGATATGCATAGCAAGCTAACTACAGTAACGTCATTCAGATAACTAAACATTAACCAGTATGTTGCCTTAGTAACTCACCCTGTCCGGGTATTCCTTTAGCACGCAGCCGTTGCACATTTTGAAGGACAATCTTAAAACACTGTAATCTTCTAACAAACAGCTTTTCTTATTCCTCTTTTTGGGTCAAAAATATCCTCTTCCGCATCGAAAGGTGGTCCCTAAAGCTCACAGATCTGTAGATAAACGCTTGCAGCTAAAGCGCTTAATTTGCCTTAGCAGATGTTTTGTAGATCTAAGCAAACTGAGTGTCGTGACACTTCCGGTGTCGTCTTTTTTTCCTTCACAATTTTTTCAAAGATATCAGAAAACATCATTGTTCATTAAATGAATACAATTCGGATGCATTATATACAGAAAAAGAGAGCGAAAATACAAGTGGTCAAACAGGAATTAACGTGTGTAGAAATTGGTAAAATTATATTTGTGAAACTTCCGGTGTCGTCTTTAGCACACGATTGGCCGCCGCAAACCTTACGTAATCTACGTAAGCAAACATGGCCGTTGACTGCAGTTGACTTTTTTTGCCATGTGAAATACAGCTGGTAATTATGATTTATTAACAACTTTCACATAATATTTGGTTGAGCACAAAACATCATGAATGTATTTAAATGCCGATAACTTTGCACGAGGGGTGAATTGTTGCCAACCGTTTAACATTAGTCCAACTCAAACGTAAACGCTGGTGGTGATTTACCAAACACGTTTTGCTGCTATTCTAAGTCTAAATTACATAATTGCAATGCTATATTGGTTGTAAACGTGTGAAGCATGATATTATATAAAACTCCCAAAGGTGTTTATTTCGTTTAGCCTTTATGCTGTGATAATGTTATGCTTCTGAGTGGTTGCAGTTGGGCTCGTTTCTGAAAAGCTTGTGAGGTTATCATTCTTGTTTCACCTGTTCAGAAATGGCAAAGGTTCAAACACCAACTAATAATTCGGGGAAATCCGCTTTTAAGAAGAAAAACAATGGGCAACACTCCAAGAAGGCCAAAAGCAACTACTGTACACTGTGTCGCATGACCCATTTGAAAGATGTAAGTGGATCTACATTTACAAATATATTTCAGTGTTTTTATATACAGCCATTACATGTTTAATGATGTTGACGAGATGTCTCTGATCTACAGGAAGCACAAGATCATGTGCATGGTATGCTGCACCACAGAGAGCTGGAGACAGTGCTGGGCACGTGAGTGATATTTGGCAATACTAATATGACCCTGTTCTCTTTGTTTTTTACTAGGGATGCAAAAATAGTACACATACTTAATACACTTGTTTAGACCTTGCATTGGTTGACTATTCCTAGTTCCATTCATTTGTAATACAACACTTCAACAACATATGAATATAGGATTGATTGGTTGTGTGCTGACACTTGTGTTGTGTCTGCACTTGTATAGAAAAGGTAAAACGATACACAGCTCCAAAGTATTTCCCTGTCTTTCTGAGATAAGTAATCATAACACGCACTGAGAAGCTTAAAAAACGAATATCTAACAAAAATGTTGTTTGTTTTTGTGTTCTTCCATTGACAGGAATTCATGTCATGAATGTCAGGCATGTAACGCATCCTCCATGGGTCTAAATGAGTATGCTCAGCACATCTCCACCCCTCAACACAAAGCCAAGTTGCACAGCTTAAATTATTTCAAAATAAAGCCCCTACCTCTGTTTAAGACTCTGAGCGATGAGGCCATGAACTTGATCCTGGAGAGAAACAAGACCCTGAAAAAAGAGGAGTAATAATTTCATCTTGTCATCTGTTTGCAATTTATTCTCTCCATGATTCAATGCGCTTTAATAACTGTGACTTTTGGTGCATTCCAGGAAGAAAGCAGGAAAAAGGAGGAAAAAGAAAAAGAAGCAGGAATATGATCAGAAGCGTGTAGAAGTGCAAGGAAAAAACACAGCTGTGTCCAAAGCAGTGTTCAAGAAGAACAAACAAGTGAACAATTGGAAACTACAACAGGGAACCTTCCAGCAAGGAAGAACCCTTGCTGTTGTTCAAAACAAAGAGAATAAATTGTCCAGTGTGAAAAGGCTTCTTCACCAAGGAGAATCATCTCTGCCTAATCAAAGCGGAAGATTGTCTTTTTTGTCAGGAGAGCCGGGTCACACTCAACATTACGTTCCTGTTCACAAGTGCACTGCTGAGCAAAGAGACCAACAGAGTGACTATTACAACAAGCCATACGATGGAGACTTCACCAGTGATCACCTTCCTCATAACGGAGCTATCATATTTGGTATTTGCCAGGCTGAGAGTTCAGGGTGTTCTCATTCAGGAAAGGAAGCTTCAGCTCAACATTCTCAGACAAACGAATCCACAAACGCAGCGCCGATACGGGACGTGGACGTCAGCGCGATGCTGCGGCAGATCAGGCGCGCGCTCGGTGTGAGGGAGCCGTGTCGGGCCGATCGTGAAGCTCGGAAACAGAGCAGTGAGACGGGGGGGAAAGCTAAAGCTGGGAGACAGCAGCAGGCACGGTGCTCCTTCAGGAACAAAGCCAAGGAAACTCCCATTCATGTCGCCTCTGCTGCAGCTACATCTATGCAATCTTCATACGTCAACAGCCCTGCTTCTTCCTCCACTGCTGGTGCTGGGCCCTCTAACATTGCTCCTATGTGGGAGAATGTGTCAAATGGACCAACTTTAGCCCGCAAGGTTCGAATTGCCCGTGATTCAGCCACAGTTCAGGGAGGAAAAATGCCTGTGCCTAATCCAACTATAAATAAGGTGTTTAGCTTATCAGTACCTAAAGGCAAGTCAAACTGGAGGGAGATGTATGAGGACAGGAAGAGGAAGAAGCAGGAGAGAGGCAAAGTCAGGCCCAGGTAAACATCGTTTTAACTGTCACTGTTGCCCTTTGTCGAACATACGTTTTTTATATCTGTTGTGTTGTGTGGTAACAGGTTTGGAATTGAGCTTACGAAGCGTCATTCTGAAAAAGAGAGTTCAACGCGAGCAGAGGGAATCGACATGAGTTTGTCCGAGGGCTTTCACTGGGAGGCTGTCTCAGACACTCTACCAGGCGCACACTGGAACGACATACCTCCTCCACGCCAGAGCGCAACATATTACGAGTCTTTCACCGAGCCGCAGTCAGAACCTCAGAGGCAGGAGCCATCGGAGCAGCCTGACGCAGCACAGGACGGCTGCAGCACTCACACAGTCCAAGCTGTCCGTGTGAAGGTGGAGTCGGACGTAACGTTTGTAGATTTGAGTGACGACAGTGATACCAGCAAGAGGAAACACACCATGGTGAGTATCATACAGTTTATCTCCGTGAGGGCCACCGCTGAAACATAAAAAAAATGGTTTTGTTAAAACCTGATTATCATGTTTTGCTACAGTGTGATGGCTTGGCTGATAAGGAGCCAAGTGGGAAAAAAAAGAAAACAAAGTCAAACAATGGTAAATATAAACTTTTTATTTATTTATTTTTACTTTAGTTAAAAGTTCTATAATTTGTAATTCTGACATACTGTGAAGGATTTCTGGCATTTTGAGGCATTACCGTTTCATTGTAGGAGTGTAAATATACACAGGTCACATAACAAGGCTATTTGGAAACAGCATATATAAGGAGGCAAGTTTATTTAAATAACATGTTTTTTATGAAGAGATGGCTCAAGGGAATAATGCAGTTTAAAACAGGAAGAGAAATTAACTCGTTCTAACTTCCGAAGCCTCTTATTCTTCTGATTGACGTTGTTTTAACCCCAGTCATGTCATCGGATAGTCATCCCATAAATCTCAGAGTATATTTTTCTGTATGTTTCCTGCCTATCAGAGCAGGGCCAGATGGACCAGCTGCTGGCTGTGTCTCTGAGGGAGGACGAGCTGAGCCACTCGTTGCAGAATGTCGACGTGTCTCTGATCCAAGCCCGCAACACCCTGCAGGCCGCCTACGCTGAAGTCCAGAGACTCCTGCTACTGAGGCAGCAGGTACCACACTAATGAAGACACAGATTTTTTAAAAATCTTTTCCAATGTATGTATTTTCATGGTTTACATTACATTTGTCTTCCTTCCTGCTATTACAGTTCACCTTTGAGGTCAACCATCTCAGAGCTCAGCGCATTGAAATCCTGCAAGGGATGAAAGGTACATTACATCTTTGTTTTTGCTTGTCATTGCTTTTTGGTTTACCTTAACAAATATATTATATAAATATATATATATATGTGTGTGAATATATACAGTACGTATACATTTGTATGTGTATATATAATTTCATGTATTCATATGTGTATTTATCAACATGGCCGTAATATTTGGGTTGATCAAAATGCTGAAACTGGATGACTAAAGGGAGGGTTATTTTCTTTAATGTTCTCTGCCCCCCTGTTTCTACTAATTTAGTTAGATTTTCTGTTTCATGAATTGTCTGAATAAAAATGGAATTTGTTTTTAATACATTACTTTGTTTTTTCCCTCTAAATCTGTTCTAGAAATACACAAAGCAGCATCGAACGTAGAGAAAGCCCCCCTTTTACCTGCAGCCCCTTCTCCCACTGTGCAACCAAGACTCTCCCCTCTGCCTTCCTCCAGTGCCTCCCCCTCCGCCCCCCCGAGCCGGCAACCATCGCCAACAAACACACCCCCTTCCATTAGCCCGCTCGCTCTCCCAACCATACCAGTAATGCAAGACATTTCCCAGCCATCCACCTCTGGACAAGCCATTCAGAGTGTCTCCTGTATCTCTGACACACATCAGGTTCCTGTGAAGTCTCCTGTCTCCTTGTTACCTTCTGATTTCCTCCCTCCACACTCAGCTTCTCCTCCAATGGCTGTCCCCTCTTTCAAACAACCTGCAACAGAGTGCTCTACATCAGCAAATACAAATCATTTTCCGAAATCATCTCTCTGGCAGGAGAGCGTCAGGTTAGTGAGACAAGAAGAAGAAAAGGTAGATGACAGTGACTCTGTGGAAGAGATTGGAGATGTTGTTTGCATAGAACCTGTTAAAGAAAAACAGCCAGCAGCAGAAAAGCCCGTCTCCACTCCTGTACCAAAAGAAGATCTAAATACATCCGTTGTAGTAGATAGCGATGGAGGGAACGAGAGCGACACCTCTCTCAAACTGATTGAGTCCCCCGTCTCGGTGGTCATTAATATCGATGAATCGGACTCTGAGGAAGTACAGAATGTTCCCGTCCACCCGGAGCCTCCTCAGAGCTCTGTCAGTCTGGAGGTCAGCTGTTCAGGCACACAGACGATCCCGCAAAATGAAGTTGAGAGGTGAGATGGTGTTTAATGTAAGATCCTAAACATTACAAGCAGCACTATTCTGGTAAATGTGACCTTTCTTTCTCTTTTTGCCACTCAGAAAATTTCAGCCTACACTTAAAGTTGAAAATGTAAAGATTCCTTCAGGTGAGTCTTTTTCTCCTGCTTACATAAGGTTTCACAGAAGGTGTTTTAGATGAAAAGAAAATACCTCATTACTTTTTTTGTGCATTGAAGTGTCCGAGGATCAGGAGCCATCAGTTGGAGTTTTTTCAAACCACACCGGCCCCGTCCACGGCATCCATGTTCACGACGGCCGCTTGTACACGTGTTCAGGGGACAACACAGCGCGGGCCTACAGTCTCATGGTACGCTCATCAGGATCCAAAATGTCTCTGCTGACTAGTGTGTCCCTCCCCTGAGAATAAGCAAATGTGTTCAAACTAAAACCTCTCTCTATCATGCAGAGTGTTCGTTTTCTCTTTTTATACGCTTTTTAAAATATAAGATATCATGTTGTCCCTGTGTATCCAGACTAAGGAGTGCCAAGCAGTGTTTGAAGGTCACACCAACAAGGTCAACTGTCTGCTGGTGTCGTCGTCCCCTAACACTCTGGCTCGTCTCTACACCGGATCCAGTGACCAGACCATCCGCTGCTTCAGCATAAAGGTACAAAATGCCTGGACAACTGATATTGTGATACACATGACCCCCTGTAATTCCTATTTGACGTTTCCACCCTTATTAGACAGGGACTCATCCATCGAAATATAGTCTTTACTGGCAGAGCTAGTTATAATTGAATCGTTGAATTGCTAATCTAAAGTTCTGCCTCCTGTTGTCGGGTTTGCATTTTGAACGTTTTATTTTTTTGTTGATGGATTTGATTCCTCTTGTCTCTAGACCACACGGTGTCTGGAGCAGATCACGCTGTCAGACAGAGTGTTGTGTTTGCACTCTGCCTCCAACATCCTGTATGCCGGACTCGCTAGTGGATCAGTGGCTAGCTTTGACTTAAAGGTGAGTGACACTGTCCTCTATGTTTGTTCAACTGTAAAGCCCACTGAGAAGAACGTATTTAGTGATAGTGGGCTATATAAATAAACTTTGATTTGATATTGGGTTTGGTTCAGTCAGATTATGTTTTTCACTTGTGTAGACCGGTAATCAGAGTTTTCTTTTGACCACGCTTTCTTATCTGTATATGTAGCCACTCATTTTACAGTATTGTAGACTGTATTGCACAAGTCTTGCTTTCCCCTTTCTCTGCCAGAGCAATGTTCTTCCAGCAGCTTAAAAAACCTTTAAACATGATCTCTATATCTTTCTTAAACCTCCTTCTGATCTCTCTCGTAGACTCTGAAGAACTTGGATGTGTTCGACTGCCACGGCCCGCGCGGGGTCAGCTGTCTGGGCACGGCTCAGGAAGGCGCCCGCCGGGTGCTGCTGGTCGGCTCCTACGACAGCACCATCAGCGTGCGGGACGCCAAGAACGGCCTGCTGCTGCGCACGCTGGACGGCCACACCAAAACTGTCCTCTGCATGAAGGTGAGGACTGGGAGACACGCCTACGTTTAAAATCAGCATACATTTATTCGTCATTTACATTGTTACAGCCCAAAGTAAAGAGCCAAAAAATGGCTTAATGGTAACTAGGAAGCATGCACAATTACATTAATTACAAATTACACATCCAGTTCCAGTATTTAAAAACAATAAGTGTAGCATGTATTAAATAGTGTTATAGCAGCATTAAAAGTGAAAGTATATATTAACATGATGATGATCTTTGTTTGGATAAGGACACTAAATGATTTGAAATTGCGACTGATATTTGTATAAAAAGGGTCAGTAGTGCGTTTGTGTTTGCAGAGGACATTTTAATAAAGAAAATATCACTTGCACATCAATTGTACTGATTTACTTGTTATTTTTAGGTGGTGAACGACCTGGTCTTCAGCGGCTCCACCGACACATCGGTTCACGCTCACAACATCCACGTAAGTGTCAAATATATTTCCATGAGTTTAACTGTCTATGAATGCGAAAAGGAGGGGCACTTGCACTACGTTTTGATGTGTTTTAACAACAGAAATGTAATAAACAGAAAATGTCATGAGTCTTGGAAGTTACTGAGACAAAAATATATAACATGCTTTAGTTTAGTTGCTTTCTTAATCTTGAAACATGAACCTTTTAATTTAAGCACAGTGACTCCCTTGGTTTCGTTAAAGGTCGTTTCTGTTTAACGTCACTGTCAACGTTATTTTTATTGTCCATCTTTATTTGCAGACGGGTGAGTTGGTCCGAATCTACAAAGGTCACAATCATGCCGTCACATCGATAATCATCCTGGGGAAAGTGATGGTGACAGCCTCTCTGGATAAGATGGTCCGAATTTATGAGCTGCAGGTAGAGTATTTACAACTCAAGTTTACAAAAATGTTCAAACAATATTTTTTTAATGAGTGGCAAGTGTTTTTAAAAGTTAATCGAAAACAAAAGTATTAGATTTTTTAACTTCAGACCTCAGTTCAAAAGAAGACCATTTGTATAAGTCTTTCTTTTGCTTCTCCATCCTTGCATAATACTCAAAACAAGCTTTGTTTCCTTTACAAATCCCAATGAGACTGCTTATAGTTTTCATTTGTACCATTACAAATTAAGGAAAACCAGTCCCTATTTGAAAAACCTTAAAAAAATCTAGTTTCTTTTATCGTGAATAACTATATATTATTAGATTAACTTGTGTATTTGTGTCTTCACAGTCCCATGACCGCCTGCAGGTGTACGGGGGTCACAGTGACATGGTGATGTGCATGGCCGTACATAAGAGTGTGGTACGTGGAATTGAACTTGCCCAGCCATCATTTTGAATCCTTACTTGCGTGACAGAGGTTGATTCATGATACTGTTGAAATATCTGACATTTGTTTGTCCCACTCAGATCTACACGGGCTGTTATGATGGCTCCATCCAAGCTGTGAAGCTCAACTTGATGAAGAACTACCGCTGCTGGGTAACGACTCAAACTCATTATACATAAAGCATTCAGAGATTTGAAGTCGGATGAAACATAATAAGTGCCTTTTACGCTGATCCAATTCCAAGAGACATATTCCACAAGATGAATATACCATTTCTAAATGCATCTTAACATGTGTCTCTGTGACCTTTTCCCTCTGCACAGTGGTATAACTGTACCCTGATCTTCGGCATGGCGGAGCATCTCTCTGAGCACCTCCTCAGAGATCACAGCAACCCAAACCTGCAGGCGATCAAGTGTCGCTGGAGAGGCTGCAGCTCGTTTTTTGGCACACAGCAGGCTGTTGGAGAGGTAATGCCCCGACCCTGTGTAATTCTGTGTGAGTGAAGTATTAGCGGAGTAATGTGTGAGAGTCTGAATCGTGATAATATGAACAGAAAACAGTATAAGAGGTGTTTTTTGTCTTGTTTGTATTTTCTCTGCAGAAGCTTCCTGAACACATGCAGAGCCACGTGGAGAAAGACAGTGAGGTGTAGCAGCGGTGGAGCTGAAGAGACTCGGCATATACGGATGGAGTCCCAAACATTACAGTACTTAGCTGAACCCTTGGTTTCAAAGTTCTTTTCAGGGTTTTGGGTTAAATCTTTCTGTTGAATTCAAATGGGAGGTATTTTTCTGTTATTTCTCTAGCTATAAAAGTACTATTCACATCTCTTTGGTTTTGTGTGTACTCTGGGGGTCTCTGTGACAGTCCGCTTGATCCCTGAATGATTACATTTATTATCAGTTATTTGAGTGTAAAAGGCCTCATTACTCTGTTTTATTTATAAACTGTGAATTCATGACTATTTTATACAGCTACCTTTCTCAGAAACAGAAATGTCATTAGTAAATACAAAGCTACATTTTACAAGCATTTCTACAACTATGCTGCATTGGCTGAAACACCTCCGAGTAGCTTTAGTACGCAGCTTATTGCGTGAACTGACTTCAATATTTAATATGGTGTGCGTCTGCTGAGGAACAGCCAAGCAGAAATGTCAGGAATTTTCTGAACCTGCACAACTCACACTAATGTACACATTAAATCCTGCTATTTGAAAAGATGATTCTATTGATCTAGTGTTGCGCTGCTATCACATTATTACACTCACGTTGGACAGAAGAAAAAAAAGGGTCAAAATGGATGCAGCAGAACCGGGGATATTGTCTTTATTCCATGCATTCAGCTTCCTCGTTAAGACCAGCAACCTACAATACCCACAATGCAACTCGACCCCCAACAGTTGTTTTTTACAATCACGTAACATACAGTTGTTCTCCCCAATACCCGTAAACCGTCTGTGACATGTGTTGCTTTCCGCTTTTAAAGGTGTCTGAAATGATTTATAATTCCAACTTGATACGAGTCAGGGCTCAAAGGTCGACGGGAGGATTTTAAAATCCCTTCTAAAGTTTTTCAAAACCTACATAGACGTTTGTGGAGAGTTTAAGAAACCTAGGGCTAATATTTAGCAACCCAATCCTACTGTATTAGCGATAGTACAATTTGATATGAATCATGAAGGTATTTTCCTGTAACAATTTCTCCATAATGACTTCCTGACTCAGACTGTTGTCTTATGCTTCATTACATATATACACCATCTATCATTTGATCACTTTTACATTGTTACATTTCAGAGATGAACAGTAGGCATCGCACTTGTCCCCTGTATCCCTTCATATGTTTGAGAACTTTTGTTTTTGGCAATGGAAGAAGCGGTGGTGAAAGTTGTAAGACCAAACTGTCTAGAGAGTACCTTCTAAGAAAGCTGTTTAAAAGTCATGCCTTCCTTCATTTGTGTATGTTATACTGTACAGTGTGTATTTGATTTGTGTTTCATACCTACTGTATGTGTACAGCAATAAAAAATATAATCTAGAAAATGTTCCTCTGCTTTTTTGAAAACATTATATATTCTCTAAAAATGCTGTCATACAAAAGGTTACATTTTGGTTCTCATATTCAAACATTACTTAATGATACCCAAAGTTTAGCATTACAAAGCAAATATTCTTAACAACGTCACTGCAACGATACCTTAACATAAGTGACATAACATTGACCTTACATTTACACCATCATAGTTTGAATGATCTGAGAAATCTAAATTCCACATCAAATCCGGATATGATTCGCAATCAAACATCTGATTTGTGAAAAAGATTTAGGTGTCGCAAAAAGTATGTGCAAGAAGAGATGAAGTCTGAAGTCATGAACATCAGCTCCACGTGTCAGCGCTCAGGAAGGTCACTTAAGAATACATGGTCAGCTGAAGCCACTGGAAAGAGAGACAGAGAAACAAATATGAGTTTAAATGGGGTTTCTCACTAGTTACTCACAGTACACATTGTGACTAAAAGCCCAAGACACATTCAACTGTTTTGTAATGCATGGTCGATTTTGTGGATGTAGTATGTGTTGTCGTATTTCATTGTGCCTTATAGTGAGGAGTAGTCTGAAATGTTTGTTCTTACTAAATGGACATTTTAGAAAGTGTTATGTAATCCAACATAGAAGTACCTCATAGTGCAATCAAAGACTGTGATATGTTTAAAAGCTCTTCAGTCAAACTATTACTCTCTTACTTTTAAAACATGAATGCCCTTCCTCACATGCATGACTCTCAAAGAACATGTGTGTAGAACTGTACGCGACGACATACAGTATAAATGGCAAAAGAATATCACAGAATATCATGTTGTAAAGAACACTAAAACAGGCTTACCTCCAGGACATTGAGCTTTATCACTCCATCTCCGTCTTTGTCAAAGGCGTTAAAAGCTCCTGCACGAGACACAACAAGTCAGTCTTTATTTAACTCTTAATAAAACGTACAGTGATTATGAGCAGATACCAGCTCATAAAATGTACATTTAGCCCTGCAAAGTTTCTTTTTAAAGTGTGAAATATTCAGAGGAAATAAATGTATGAAAGGTGAGTTGTGGTGTTACTTACTGAACATGCCCTCTAGTCTCACGAAGCAGCAGGTGTAACTGTCGAAGTCGATGTTGAGGTGTTCGTCTGCGTAGCGCATGGCTATGATGTCATACAGCTGTTTGTTCAGGTGGAATCCTGCATGGGAGGGAGACTCAGATTAGTCGATCGTTTTTTCCAGTTTCTTTCAAGAGAACGGCAATTATGGGATTATCTCTGACAAAAGATGAGAAAAATAGAATCCTTGCAATTTTATTTGGTTATGAATTGAAAGATGTGAAGTGCAGTCTACAACATATACATTTTAATTTAGAGACCACAATTGATGTAGTTATATATTTATTTTTTTCAAAGCCTAAATATAAGGTAGTATAAAATCAATTTTCAATGAACAAATGTTGCAATTATCCTTATGGTTTCTTGGATGTTCAGTACTCATTTCAACCCAATCCAGTGAATATTAAATAATTTTGTAGGCTTATAATAGAAAAGCTGAATCACAATCCTAAATAAAATAGGAAACATATTTTCTTTTAAAGATGAAATCCATGAACTGACATGAAATTAAGTGAACTGGGATATCTTGTGAGTTGCCGTTGGTAATGCACTTCTTTACACATGCATAGAGAAATGTTGTGTGAGTTGTTAATACTTAAAAGTATTTATTTTTTGAAGCTGTGCTCACCTGCGTCATTAACAGCGTTCCTCATCTCAAAACTACTGATGGAGCAAGATTTGTCTTTATCGTATTTTCTGAAGATCAGCTGGAGACACACGAGGAGACGGACAGTCAGTTGTTTGTTTTTAAAATAAGCAGAATATATAGAAAGATTAAAAACGGTCCCACCTGCCACTCCTTGATCTTTTTCCACAAGTGTTTGAACTCCTGCAGGTTCAGCTTCCCCGTACCATCAGTCTGAGAGAGGTCGGTTATGGAAAACCAACGGAGCCAGTAAGGACGATAAAATAGGGCTGAAAAGTGTGTACTTTTTTTACACTCAACATTCTATTTAACTTATCAAATTCATATTAATATTGGCCTATAAACCATATCCTCAATTTGAATATACCACCCTTTTAAAAACAGGCACATGCCTCCCTGTGTGTGTTGCAAGCAGAAAAGCAAACTGTTTTTTTGACTGCCAAAATATATGGATTCAAGCAGAATATTTAGTTGGATAAAACGCCTGAATTGCTTTTAAAACTCTGGAAAAGTTGTTAATTTAAGTCAGAAACAATCCTGCACAGATACATTGGAATCTAATTCTAGCATCAGCATACACATTTTAGTGAAGCCTATCATCTTGAAATGTAACTGCAGAAATGTTGTGTTTAAACAGAATGAATAGACCTACAAAAAAGAGATGATTTACAGATGTGAATGTCAATATTATAAATAAGGATAACATTATTTGTACTACTGATAAATGATGTGTTACTTCTTTGACTTTGCTATACTAGAGCAGTGATTCTCAAACGGGGGTACGCGGACCCCTGGGGGTACGTTGGGGTACTGCAGGGGGTACGTGAGATTTCAACAAAAAAAGGTTAATTAAAAAAATACCATGCATGATTACAAAAATAATCTTAGTACAATAAGTTAAATAGAAAACACAATTTTATATACAAATATTCCTAGAAGGGGGTCCTCATATAAACATGTCAAATGTGTGTATTGTATTTTATAGTTGTTCACAATATATCATTTTGTTCATTGGTTTGTTAAACATATTACTTCAATTGAAAAACTCCTTGGAAAAATCTGTTTTATAAAAAATGTATGTCATGCTATTTTTTTTCATGCATGAAGATGAAAATATCCTTAGTTTCTTGTAATGCATGCACGAAGGAGTTAATAAATCACACACTGAGGGAACATCACTATATTGTAATTATGTATATAGGCTTTTTCGATCAAAAATGTTCGGGGTCGGTCAGGGGGTACTTGGCTGAGAAAATGTTTCAAAGGGGGTACAATACTGAAAAAAGTTTGAGAAGCACTGCTAGAGTATACAGGTAACGTAGTTTCCATGTTCTACCACTGGGTGGCTCAACGGAGTAACTGAGGATGTTCAATAACTAGAGGAGTTCAAACCAATAAATAACCACCTTATCTGTTGTGAGCTCTGTATAAACTCTGGTGGTTTCAGCTGAAAGGATACATCCATCAAGGCGATCATACTCCGACATGTCTCAAGGCTGAAACCCTCTGTCTTTATGTCATTATCTGTAGAAAGGAAGGCTCGGTATGATTGATCACATGCCACACAATAATGACTCAAATCAACCAGTGTACTCACGTTTAGAGAGCACGTTCTTCATGACCGTCTTGAGTTCGTTGGCGCAGATCTGCATGTCCTGATGGAGGGAGGGACAATTTGTTTCATGTATTAATATAAATATAAATTGTAAATCCAAGTCTTGCCTGTTTTATCCTTCTTGTACTCACATCTCCAGCAATCTTTTGGTAAATGGCTCTGAATAGTTTTTCCTCCTCAGTCTCCTCCTCTTCTTGGAGTAGATTTATCTGAGGGCCACGTGAGAAAGAAGTATTTCTTAAGATGATAAGGGTCCAATATTTCATCGCCATATTCAATCTGCTTTAGTTTGCTCATGACAGAACAGCAAACAACACAACAGTAAAGACACAAACTACCAATAAGTAATAAAACCTACGCCGTAAATGTAACATTCATTCGTGGATATTGACAGTCAAAGAGGAATGTCTTTTGCAAAATAAGAATGAACGTGATTTTTGGCCCAAATATGTGTGAGGTGGTTTTGGAATTTTGTAAATTGGAAAAGGTTTGACTACCTCCATGTGCTAGATAAGGACTTTACTGAATATAACAGAACAGTAGAGCATGTCGTTTTTCAGAGATGATTTCACCAGATTCTTAAATAAATATTGCACAAATAGGACTACTTTTCCTACCGATAACCTTTGAGTTCTCAGTCATCTTGAAACATTAAAACGATGTGTTTAATGTGTTCCTGTTGCTCTATATATAACACTACATTTATGACGTTTAAGCTCTGGATGCTTTCCCGTAGCACAGGAAAGCCACCCATTGGATAAAGAGAGGCCTCACAGGGAAACAGGTGCAGCGGAGACACTTGAGATCATTGGCCCCACTCTCAATTGTTTAATTCTCAAAGGGGTTATTTGACCTGGTCGAGAGCGCAGAGCTGTCAGTCTCCAGAAATAAGTAACTACCAGCTCTTAGCTGTGTGTCTGCAGTGTCAACGTTTTGTGTCCTACAATCAGGAGATTACCTTTGGCTTCTTCTTCTTCTTCTCTCCCCGAATGCCGTCATGCTCGATTTCTTTGTTGGCTTTTGCTCTGTCTGACACAAATACAATAGGCTGGCATGGGCAACGGCATTAGTTAGTAAGAGGAGAGATGGGTTAAAAAAAGACAAACAGAAAAGAGAGAGTTATTTATAGTTATTCCACTGGTTTTATTCTATGCGATAATGGCACAAACTATCAATATTTAAAACAGCAGACATAATGGAGAGTAGCAGGAGTGAAGCAGTGGATAAATCAGAGTTTAAAGAGCCATCTAGCAATGCTTTTGACACATGCATGCATTACCTTCTCCTTCTTTTTCGTGTCTTGCTGAAGACCAATGACACAAGGAAGGACAGAAGGATGAAATGAGATGAAAAGGAGGAAAACACTTATCATGACAGTTAGTTATTTTTGTGGGAAAACAATGAGTAGAGTGTGAATTGGGAGATGACAAATAGTTTGAGAAAACAATGTTGATTAATTATGTGTGTTATACAGTTGGGGTTTAGAAAATATGAAATGCAAACTGATATTTCAGTGTGATTCGGGCAGTAGGCCTCTGCACTGCACTATTTTGTTATGTTTCGTATATATAACCTTTTAAAAAGGAAGTAGGAAAGGATGCTTTGTTTGGGAATGAATGTCTAATGTTCCTTTGGGAAGCTGGGAGCTTGTGTATTTTTCTTAATAACTTAATAAGAAAATATCATATCTCTATCCTATCCTCAATTTTTTTTACGTCTGATTCTCTTTCAATTTAAATTTCTTATAAAGTTAAAACAAATTCAAGTGTGTTGCAAAAGAAAGTATCCCCTTCAAACATATTTTATATACCGTGTCCTCTAATAAAATCTCGATCCCAACATATAAACTTGTCCCTAGAAGTGATTAAAACCATGTCAGAATAATTAGACATAAAAGGTGAACCTACTCTTTTGTTTTTAATCTTTTCACCACTGAAATATTAGTCAGAATTATCAAGACATATCTACAACCCCTCTACTTATTCAAACACTTTGCAAACCTGTGTTTTGTCAGACCCGACGCTATCCTCCTCCCTGTGAGGAAAAACAAACATATTAGGATTCCTTTTAGTCCTTGAATGACCTTTCACTTGAAGACCTTATATTTGCAATTGTCAACAATCCCCAAAATATGCCACCCTGAGTGATACTTACTCTGTAATGTTCTGCTTCTCAGAGAAGACCCTGAGGATGAACTCCCCCTCCTGATGGGCTTCAAAGGTGGTGGGGACGATGACGTACTCTCCTGGAGGAAGATGGATGCGCTCCGTCACCTCCCGCAGGTTAATGTAGGTCTTACATTTAGCTTTGGAGGCGTTGTACAGAAAGAAGTCCTTCTGCAGGTGTTGATTCTGTCCAAGCATCTATGGAAGGAGATATATCAGATGGTGGGATGGGAATAAACTCTTCAAATAAGAAAAGCAGTCAAAACAGAAAAGGTATTAACGGAAATGGATCATTCAAAAAGAGGGAATTGAGACAAAAAGATAAAAGATCCTACGTTTAGGATTGAAAGTATGAAATACATTAAATTAATAATTCCTAGCTCAATTAAAATTAAGAACTACAATGGATGAAACAAGCAGTTTGACTGGCCTCTGGGAAATAGGAAGGGCATTTTCACTATTTTATAACTTTTTGTTGACTAAACGGTTAAATAATCAAATAAATAAGTGACTTTAAGTCAGTGTTGTAAATTACTATAAAGTAGTTTGGCTTGTGAAGTCACGTGTACATTAAGGCTTCACAAGAGCTATATATTGCTTATCTACGACATGAACTGCTAACCCAAACACACACAGACTCAAATCTCTGGAAATGCAGGCCGATACTGTGGACATCATCAAACTAACGTCCTCTTTCAAGATGGCCGTACCTCCTTGGGCACCTGCAGAGACAAAGAAGAAGACATTTGAACCCACTGAATGCACATCAGCTTATCCAGTGGTTGTGTTTCTTTGTGACCAGTACCTCATAGATGGAAAATCCGATGGTGAAGAACTTGGCCCCTTGGTGGCGCTGCATCCTGCGACCTTTCTGCATCAGAGCCACGACCACGGTGCAGGCCGCCTGGCGGTCCTCGGGGTCGTCGTCCTCCTCGGACAGCTGCAACCGATACTGAGGGTTCGTCCAGAAAGTGTCTGTGAAACACAACAAGTATATTCACATTTACAAGTGGTCACATGACAGCAGTGACAACACAAGATCCAGGTGGGAAAGATATTGATCTTTCTTACACTGCTTGGTTGAATACTCGATTCTGATTGGTCAATTCAGACTTTTCAGAGGTTATTAACACTCGATAACACACCACTGCTAAGCAAAATAATGACCGTTGAATTAAAGGATTAAAAGAGAGAACGTTGGACGTCAAATAAATCAACAGAAGAAGGCAGACAGGAAGTAAACACTAACAGGAACACGCAGTGGTGCCCCAAGCAGAAGGGACATGACACCTCTGACACCCCCCCCCCCCCCCCCCCTGAGCAGAGCAGCGCAACTGAAATTATGAGCTTTTGACGGCGCGCTATGCATGGGGACCCCTTGAGGGGGTTACCAGACATGTCGTTGCAGTTAATTAAAGGGTGCTTCATGTTGTTGTTGCTGTGGACCTTCTTAATCTACCTTCTTTGGGGGGCCCCTTCTGGTCCGGGGCCCCAAGCAGTTGCCTGGTGCGCCCCTGGAACACGGTATGGGCTGTGCAGTGTTTAGGGCGTTTTATTGGAAGAGAAACTGTGAACTGACTTGGAAAGTTACAGAAAACTTCAATCAGTGCTGCCGTTCATTTTAAGTTGTTCCCGCAGTTCCAGCCGTTGGTTTTTAGCAGTACGATCATTTTTAAGTCAATAAAATAATTTCAAATATTATTGACAGTCAAGTTGTTTGATTATTTAGCATGTGGCCATGTAATAAGCCGGAAAATGTGTAGGGAGGTGGCCATTATTTAAAAAAGAACACCCCCAACGCCCAACCTATTGGCTTTAAGAGGAATATTTTGGAAACATTAAGGCCTACTTTTGTTGTTCCTGCAGCCACCGGCAGAGCTGCCTCGCACCCAGCGACCCTCGTTGACCGACACTGTCCAGCTGGTCCTCTCCTCACACTGCAAGGTGTCGGGAGTCAGGTTACACATCTCCAGCTTTGTGAAGTTCTTCTTGAATTCATCAAAAGCCATCCTGAGGTCGAACAGAAAAAAGGAAGTTCTTTAGAGCTCGATATGATGAAAATGGAAACAACTTTGCCCTTTTTCTTGTCTTTACAGCCAGTGTGGCTTGAAAAAAGTAAAGTGGTGAGGGTTTAGATTTCACTTGAGCTAGATGCTATTGCTAATGGCAAAAACTAATATCATCCATTCATTTGTACAGTGTAAAGTTATGATTTTAATATACATTTTTATAACTTGCAAGAAATGTGTGTGCGTCTGTTTATTAAGATTACAGTCAATAAATGGCAAAAGGCTTGAATGTGAACAACTGTGGTTTTACTCACCAGAACTCACTCTCCTCTACAGTCTGTTTTTTTAGGTTTTCCTTGTCAGCCGTGGAAATGGTCGACCATTCCTTTGAACTGGAAAACAAATGTAATACACAACAAGAATAAGCCATAGTACATCAGAATAATTTGCAGATGTTATATGACAGTTAAATAAAGGTTCCCATGTCCTAGATATAATCTTACTTTGCACTCCATGGTCCTTTCCACAGCACCCAGCCCCAGGGATTGCGTAAGCGAATCAGGCGAATCTTGGTATCCTTTGCCACCTCGTCACACTAAAAACAACATTTTATCGGGCAGCATCATTTTTGACATGCCTTAACTTACCAAGAATATCAAATCTGACTTCATAGCATAGTGGGTGGACATTATACTTCACCTCTGCCAGGCCTATGATGGAGTAAGCGTGACCTTTGACCAGACCCTGTTCAGTCCGAGACTCCATCTCATCGGCTGAAGTAATCTGAAAGATACACAAGTCAGAGAAAAAAACACATTGCACATGGATAAGTACATGCTGTTAAAACATCATTTGAATACAGTAATTTATTCTGGATTTGATTTCAAAGTTTAAAAATATTGATACAATTACTTTGAACTTACTTTTAGCACTCTATATACATGCTAATTTATGAAAATAAATGTATCTGCGGTTTTTAATAGGGTTCCTCCAACTCTGATTTGTTAGCTGGCCGGCTCTTTTGTGATTGGTCAAACTGCTTGGCGATGTCCCACCTCTTAGCCTATCACGTACAATCTGTTGGAGCGCTAGCCAATGGAAGTGTGAGTGTTACATGGTGATGTCACTGTGTTATGGAAATAAACAAATGTGTCCAATTGGGGTGACGGGGGGAAAAAACCTATATGACTAAAGGAAAGGGAAAACCACTAAATTGATTTTCATAATTCAGTTAGTTGTGTTGTTGCATCTTGATTTGGTGTCCCTGTAATGTTTGAGTGACTTTTCTCTGTTTCCTGTGCACTTATTTCCCATACTTTCCTCACCACTCACATCTATGGAGCAGCCCATGAGCGAGCCCCTGTCCAGCGCCTTCCTCATGATGCTGTAGAGCTCTTTGGGGGCTTCAGACAACTCAAAGAACTCTGTAACCCCTCCAGTGAAATCCTCCATGGCCTCCAAAGTGTTGCCCCCTTTAAGGGCTTCATACGATCCGTGCAACCTGAGAGAGAGAGATCAATCATTCTGCTCACTGTATCGGTTCTTCACGAGCTTTGGATTTTTTTACAGGGTCTGCAACAAATGTGGGAAACATGAGGACAGAGCAGTGATGTGCCAAGTAACTGTCGCTACACTGCAGAAAGGTGTAGACCTTAATGGGACATTTAGGTGAAATTGTTATCTTAAAACTTGTTTCGTTTGAAATTGGTTGAAGAAATATTATGACAGCAGGGTGAGAGGTCAGTGGTTTCACGTGTCGATCATCTTGTTTGACAGATTTTCTGAAAAGAAAACCTGAACTCTACTGAAAGAATTAACATTATTAAGATATAACGTTGAAGCTGCACAACTCTTTCACTTTGCAGGGAAAGCTGATAGACTGCACTCACTTGGCATAAGCTTTCTCCAGAAGAGCGCTCCAGAACTCATTCTTCCTGAAAGATTTGGTGAAGACCAGCTGGTTGTTGCAGGTGGGGATACGGTCGTCCACCACCACATCGATCCATTCTCCATAACGCCACAACTGAGTAAAAAAACAAACAGATTCAAAACAAAGTCAACGAAGAGACAGATCGATCTCCCGCCATCTCTTAGCAACGGTAAACATAAAATATGTTTTTATCAGATACTTTTTTTCTTTATTTTTTAAAAAAGAATCACCTCTCATGTGTGAGATGTAACATGTAAAAAAACGTCATTAAAACAACGTTTGGGTCAACTTTTATTTGTTTTTTATTTGAATACGTAATTATGTTTTTGTCATTTTTCGAATTTTCTTACTTTGAATATTCTTAATGGTCTATATTTTGTTGATTTTTCCCTTAACTTTCACTTTTATATTTTATTATCTGCAGTGTTTTTATTGCCTTAAAATAAAGGACCATTAAGGAAATTAGCATTCAAGCTATATTGTGTTTTGATGTTTAACCTATGCAAAATAATTCACTGTAATAAGTTTATGTTTTGCACATCATGTCTTGTCCCTGGTTTAAATGTTTTTTATTATTTAAACGTTATCTGTCAGAAGATGAAAGCTCAGTTGCTTTTTACACAGTGGGTCAAAAATCCATTTAAAACCTGGAAATGGAAGATGCCGGCGTAGTTTTCGGTGAAGCTCTGGTCGGGGGGGATCACTCTGTACAGCAGCTTCTCGTTCACAGTGAGGCAGGCGATGGCGGCGAGCAGCCAGCAGTCACCTGTCAACAGAAGATTTAAGAGCTGCAGAGACACTTGATCCTAAAGTATAACTTCATAAAGCAATATCAGTGAGGTAACTAAATTAGGGCTCAATCTCATGGTCATTTCAGCTGCAGTGTTCCAGGCTCCAGTTTCCACCCATGTTTAAGCTGTAATGTATATTGTATTTTCCTAAACAACGGCACTGCTTTTGCTTGGACAGAAGTGTATGGCTGAGACACAATTGACTTTCTCCACAACTTTTTCTTAAACATCCATCCAAAATCAGATGAATGTGTTCTTTCTTTCTCCCTTCTCCATGCTCTTGCTCTTCAATTCTTGTTTCTGCGAACATGTAGGCTTAACTAAGGAAAACAAATGCCTATGTGTGTGCCCCATAGAGAGGCTGGGAGATCAGTGTGGTGGGCTATTTTATGTATCGAAAGACTAAATCAAGTGCTTTTCTTCCACTTGTTTGAAAGCAGATATTGTTTAAGAGTTACCTAATGTTCCTTGACAGATGTCTGTCCTGTTGGCTCCATCTACAATGAACTGGGGGTCGTCACATATTTCCTGTCATGGAAAAGAAAAGCAAGTGTTAAAAAGTATTTCTGAGCAAGTTGGGAAATATCAGCGCCAGAATTTGTTTGTCATGCATTTCAAAAGCCTAAATATATTGATCAAATATTTATAACATGGGAAAATATAAATGTTTTGGTGTGTTTTAGTCTGATATCCAAATTAAGATGTCTTGCAATATAACATGCACTCTTTATGGTAATAATAGAAAATATAGTTTAAACTAATTAATTATGCCTTTAACAAAGCTGGGTATAATACTTTATTACTTACGTTATATTCATTGAAATCTGTCGGATGACAGGTCAGATTGCTTTTTTTATTATACTTGGACAGATTGAGATCCTGATTTTGAGGTGTTAAATCAGGTAAAACATTAAAGGAGTGCTTCTAAATCAGGCAGAGCTAGTGTTTTTGCTGCCTGGTTTTGCACCCCCTCTGTAACAAAGGCAATTAACTCTGGGCCTATCAGGTGAAATATTAAACTCTGCAACAATTTAAAAACCGTTTTTACAAAACTTCACTTGCAATGACCGACAACAAGAGGACCCTGAAACTGAGAGTCAGTCGGAGACTTTTCTCTGGCTACATTCGCTGCATATTCAGAGGAAGCAGCTGCTGGAGGTCTGCTGGTCACCTCTTTAGTGATAACGTTGTGCTGCGTGCAGAGGTGCCCTCAGATCATAAATACAAACCTGTCAAAACCAAGTGTCTGACTGTTTGTGGTCCTACGGGAAATGATTCATCATGCACCTTATTTTTAGACACCAATTAGGGATTTTATGGTTGACTCAACATTTGCCTTCTGTATTAATACTATCGGTTAGAATTTTTTTAGAGCACATTGTTTGATTTCATGTTGGAAGGTTACATGGTATCCTATAGATTGTCACCAAATGATGAAAAGAATAAGAAGGAAAACATATTTATGCTACACAAATTATGCTTATATTCAATGCCGTTATTTCTTGTGTAATGTTGGATAGGAATTAGGCCTCTAGACATTTTCAAATGAAGCATTTAGAGAATAAATCACCCACTCATGCACACGATTTATGAAGAGGCATCCCAAGCCAACAAAATGGGAACCATTTCACTTAAAGAGCTTTTGAAACTATTTTTGATTGACCAAAAAACACACAAAACTTGAGCAAAAAAACGTTTAGCACTTTTAAACTCCCGAAATATCAAAATTGCTCAGTTTTTATGGGTTATAAAACAAGATAATAACAAAAAGGATAGAGATAAGAAATCCAATTCTAATCAGGGGGGTTTCCCAGCAGGGAATCTGTTTCCCTCATCAAACGAGTCACCATAACTAAGGCTGTGAAAATGCCACCTCATGTTTCCGAATTTAGAGCGCGCTCTACTGTTGACCCCATGAAGGGAATCATGTATCACCAATTTAAACGGTAAGGCAAAAAACAACATACATCACTAACCATTCATCACTAAGCAATCAAACAACATAAGAGTTAAGTATTATGTTAAAGTTTGGGTCGTTTGTTGTGTCTGCATTCACGTTACTGTTTGTGTCAGTGTGGACATTTTTTATAGAAGACTTAAGAGATGTCTTTTTAGCCTGGCTTTAGTATGGCTTGTGTTGTCTCATTCATCTATCATTTCCTCATTTTATTGTCTGTTGTTTAGTTTAATTTAGTTGAACATTTATTACATCTGCTATATATACTGTAGATAGCTTTGACTGGTTGATGTGAATGTTCAAGTTTACATATAAAATTAGCCCTGACAGTCACTGCAGGACTTTTGGCAGAATGAATAACGCTGCTGCTAGCGCAATCAGAAAAATATGAAACTCAAAAGCCAGCATTGAGTTCCCACGATGTTTCCCTGCACTGTGACATTCAGCTGTCTGTGAGTATGATTGTAGAAGGTGACAACCCAGAGCTATGCATCCACAGCATGCAGCCACATGACACCCCAGCCATGTGTTGTGGTGGAAGTGGTGAGATACACAGGGATTTAGAAAACATCTCTCCCAACATGTCAAAGAAAGTTTTGCATTAAGAGTAACCTGAGGCTAAAGTCTGGCACTCACCGAGGGACGTTTCCACTCAATCTTCATGGTGGGTTTGTGACTGTAAAAGAGTGAGGAGTCATTTGCAGGAAACAGGGGGTCTTCAAACACCACCTTCTTCTTCACGTATTTGTCTCGAAGTTCCAAAAAGGTCTTTAGTCGCGTGGCATCCTTGACAGCCTCGTTTCGGCTCAGAATGGCAGAGTAGATGGAGTTAGTTCCAGCAGGTGGGTAGGCAGCCTTCTCATCGGGCCCAGATGATGCTTCAGTTTCATAAAGCACTTTCACCTGTATATCTTCAACAACAGGCTCTCTATGTTGCTCGTCCCCCATCTTGTCAGTAAAGGCCAGTTCCTGTTTTTCAAAATCAGTTTATAAAGTGCAAAAAAAACCTCCTTACTGGCAGTAACAGAGCATGGACTTGCAAAACAGCCCAAGGAGACTTCCTGTGTCCTCCCTGACTCTGATGATCACTTCTAGTTCCTTATTTTTGCTGTAAATGTTGTCACTGCTCATGTACACTCACCACTTTCACTCCACCAGCACCCACAGTCTCTGTTGTGCGCCTGCTGATGGCTGCACCTATATATAGGCCTCTTCAGAGGAGGGGAGGGGGCTCCTTAAGAGAGACCCTAATACATTTTCAATGTGCTGATAAAGGCGGCTGTCCAAAAATCTATCAAACTGAACATATGACAGTTTGTTGCCTGAGACATGTTGTAGAATTAACACTATGTGTATGAAGGGAAGATTGTTTACACTAGTAGGAAAGAAGACATGTTGGAAGCAAAGTAGGCCTACTCTTAACTTGCAAAACTTAACTCAAAATTGCTGTGCATTAAAAAATGATGTTGCCTTGTGTCTCGGTAGTATCTAGATTTGTGTACTGAAATACCAATTTGCTATAATGATATAATTATTGTGCTTTTAATTAGCAACAAATCTGATATTTGAACAGTTTACTTGATTTTATTATAACGCAAAAGACAAGCACTGTGTCATAATTACTCCAAACATGATGCATTTCGAGTAATATTGACACCTAGTGGCAAAACAAACGCCTTGACTCTTCCTTTTCAAAGGTGTTTTATAACAGACCTGTCCCACCAGTCGTCATATTTCAGGATTCAGTTGGCCTGACTGTCTGTCAATCCAGACTCATATCAAATAAGAAGAGGGCGGTTGTAGAGAGGAGGGTTGCCAGGTTTGAGAGAAACCAGCTTCATGGTTCAAGATGTTTATTTTCACTCTGGCTATTCAGTCCAGTATTATTGTGTGTAGAAATACAATGACATTCACAGCAATTAATATTAGACATATTTCACAGGGGTTGCATTACATTTCTACAAAAAAATGTTCGCTGTCATGAATGGACTTCCATATAACCTTATGCAAAGTTATATTGAATGACATTTCCTCGAGCTGTATGCAATGCGAGTTCCACAAAAAGTTAATAATTTTCTTGATGAAGGAATTTTTCTTTTAGTTGAATTTTTAATTGTAGGCCAATATTATAATGCCAAGAAACCATAACCTACACCCATTGACACCGATTGGCACGCATAAATTACACATCAATATAGAAAGACGATTTAGCTTTTATTCATTTCTGGAGGATATCAAAAAATAGTAAAATAGTAAGACTAGTAAGAATGCAAATTCTTGATATCAAAAATTCAACTCTTACTAGAATGCAAATTCTTGATATCAGAAATTCATTTGTAACTAGTTCATGTGTATTCTTGATATCAGAAATGCGATTTTAACTAGTGAGATTTGCATCGTTTTTCTCATTCATTTCAATGGGAGTTGGAATTTGAACTAGTTTCTGATATCAGTAATTAAATTGTTACTAGTTACAATTACATTTTAACTAGTAACAATACCAATTTCTGATATCAAGAATTGAATTTCAACTAGTCGAAATGCCAATTTTTGATATCAGAAATTCAATTTCAACTGGTTCCAAATCCTTTTTTGATATCAGGAATTCAATTGTAACTAGTTATAATTGTTATGATATCAACAATTGAATTACTGATATCAGAAATTTGGCATTTGAACTAGTTCAAATTCCAACTCCCATTGAAATGAATGAGAAAAACGATGCAAATCTCACTAGTTAAAATCGCATTTCTGATATCAAGAATACACATTACAACAAGTTACAATTGAATTTCTGATATCAAGAATTTGCATTCTAACTAGTTCAAATTCTATTTTTGATATCAGAAATAAACATTATTACTAGTAAGAATAGATTTGTTGATATCCTCCAGAAATGAATAAAAGCTAAATCGGCTTGCCATATATCAAGCCCAGCAACAAAGTATTGCATGCTGTTGCTATGATTATTAATATAATTATAAATAAATTGAACACCTCAGAAGGAGGATGGGACTATCCCTATCTGGCAACCTCACTGTGACCGAGCTCGTAGTGCAGTTTGCATCTGGAAGTTGTCGCCATCATATTTGGCTTACTGCTAAGCTAACCTTAAATCAGTCAGTCGTCCGAGGATATAGAGTTAATGATATATTGAACCTCCCTTTGTTTCCCCTGTCGGGTGTATGTTAACTGTAGTAATGTTATTAACCAGTGGACGTGTCTAGGTTAGGCGCTGTGGTAACATTGTGTAGTTTTAATGACATTAGCGGTGGCTAATTTTGAGAGCGCACATTAGCCGGAGTCTTGAGGAGCAGTCAGGGGCTGCTAAAGCTAGCTAGCTGGCGACCAATTGACACATCGAGAGATATTAATATAAGTGAATAAAGCGCCGACAGTGAACGTTGTTGTCTGTTGTCAGTGTCCAGTTAGTTACACAAGGAGCTAGCATCATCGCAAAGCTAGCTCTGCTAACAAAGCTAACAAAACAACAAGCTGGGATTGGTCTGCGCCGGAGGAAGTCTGCTAAACTGGAGCTGGCATCGGTATATTTCCCGTCTTTAAAACGTATGTGCTTCTTCTAATTATAATGGAATTCATAATGCCATTTACCGTAGAGTGCTAATTAAGCTTATGTTGCAAAGGTTGTTGCTCTGCTGCAGCTACACCCACCAAGTGAACACCATTGCCCTCAAGCTAGCTTTGCACTGCGATGTATTTGCCACTTAGTGTGTTTTTTTACTTCATCAGCTGTCAGTGTGTGTTTTAAATATGATGCTGATGTTGTGTTTGTGTGTATCGTGTTGTGTTACAGCTGGCTGTTGGGCCTGACAACAACCAAGAAGATGTCAGAGGGAGATAACAAGCAGGCCTCCGACTCTGCAGCCCAGGAAGTGAAGACCGAGTCAGCTGCTCCCGCAGGTCAGACCGTGTCTCCCCCGGTGTCCATGGTCTCCCATCCTCCAGCCACTGCGGCCACCGAGGATGAGGAAGAGGAGAGCGAGGATGAGTCGGAGATTTTAGAGGAAAGCCCCTGTGGGCGCTGGCAGAAACGCAGAGAAGAGGTATGGGATGCATCTGAAGAGGGCTCATGTTTACCTTTACTAAATATTCAAAGGCTACAGTGTAGATATAGCAATGCACATCTTAAGTCCCATGCTCCTCCAACAATGCAACATGAATATATATAAGACATAAAACACATTAAAAAAACAATAACACAGTGCGAGAAGAAACGGAGTACATTAAAATGGTGCAAGATTATGTTGCAAGACCAATGTGCAAGTAATGCAGATGGAGTAAACTATATACACATTATAAATACAATAAGCTAAATGGTGCAGAGAATGTTGTGAGTGAGGAAGTAAATGCCGGAGTCGATATACATGCAAACATGTCTGAGTAGGGCTCATGTTTACCTTTACTAAGGTATAAAGTACATTTACACTCAATTGCTAACATGCACTGGTCAATACTGAAGCCCCCCCTTCAAAGGTCTTCATACGATATGCATTACCAACAGATGGAGAAGTATAGATGAGAACAGAGTGATTTTTTGCTGACTGTAAGCATAGCTTGAACCTACACATGTTAGCTATCAAAATAAAACCTGTGAGCCTGATGCATTATTTTGTTTTCCTCTTTTAGGTGAATCAGCGTAACGTCCCTGGCATCGACAATGCTTACTTGGCCATGGACACTGAGGAAGGAGTGGAGGTGGTGTGGAATGAGGTCATGTTCTCAGAAAGGAAGATTTTCAAGCTACAGGAGGTGGGTGCAGCGCTGTGAGGACGTATTCAGTCGTGTCTGAAGCCGTTACGTCCACAATGTTATGTCAACTAGAGGACAGGGGAGTCCAGTGTTTTGATAAGGTTAGGATGATTGTGCTTTCTTTGTGTGAGGTTACATTTCCCACTGTGATCTCAAAACAATATAGCAGCTTACTGATTTTCATTTCCCCCCGTATGGCTTTAAGATTCTTTGGCAAGTGGTCAGACTTGTTGCTACCAGCACCATAGCAACATACACACACTGTAAGCTGAGTAGAGGCAGAAACATTTTTTCTTCTTTGCGTAAACTCTTGACATCTATTCATTTGTTTTGGTGGTGTTGCAATACTCTGAAGTGGTTTCTGTTAACCCACCCTTACCTTGGTTGAGTTCAGTCGGACAACTCACGTGTTTCTTAATATGTTTATTAGAAGCAGCATATAGTTTGAGTTTGGCGTCTAGGCTCGGGCATCATCACTCCACAGATTTACAAAGAACATTGAGTGATGATTAGATAACTATCCCCCGAGCCTACAGGTGGAAGCTGGGGTGGAGCTGTGGTGGGGTGGAAGCTGGGGTGGAGCTGGGGTGGAAGCTAGGGTGGTGGTGGGGTGGAAGCTGGGATGGAGCTGGGGTGGGGTGGAAGCTGGGATGGGAGCTGGGGTGGAAGCTGGGGTGGAGCTGGGGTGGAAGCTGGGATGGGAGCTGGGGTGGAAGCTGGGGTGGTGGTGGAAGCTGGGGTGAAGCTGGGGTGGAAGCTGGGGTGGAAGCTGGGATGGAGCTGGGGTGGAAGCTGGGATGGTGGTGGGCTAGAAGGTGGGGTGGAAGCTGGGGTGGAAGCTGGGATGGTGGGGTGGAAGCTGGGATGGTGGGGGGGCAGGCGAGCAGCAGCAACATGAAGCACAGCAGCAGGAACATGAACGTATCAATAGCAAGTGAACACAGCAGCAGCAGCATAAGCGAGGAGGCAGAGGCAGGAAGAGCTGGCAGCTTAAATAGAGCGGCATGTTTAGGAGAATGTGATTGGTTGGTTGTAAGAGGGACGAGGTGCGCCACATGTTAATGTATCATTGGTGCTCGAGTTGACTGCCTGAACTCGCTCACAGGCTTCACCCCATTCATGGCATCCGATCTAGTCTGTTGTTCCTTTTTGATTAAAAACACAGAAGATGTTGCAAGACTGTTTTCAACATGCAGCTTTTGTGTTTCATTATGCATATGACTGGAAGAGAATGGTGCCCTCAGTCTTGTTGAGCTTCTAATAAACCATCCATCCATCCATCCATCTTCTCCCGCTTATCCGTGGTCGGGTCGCGGAGGTAGCAGTTCCAGCAGAGAGCCCCAAACTTTCCTTTCCCTGGCCACATCAACCAGCTCTGACTGGGGGATCCCAAGGCGCTCCCAGGCCAGCGAAGAGATATAATCCCTCCACCTGGTCCTAGGTCTACCCCTTGGTCTCTTCCCAGCTGGACGTGCCTGGAACACCTCCCTAGGGAGGCGCCCAGGTGGCATCCTAACTAGGTGCCCGAACCACCTCAACTGGCTCCTTTCGACGCGAAGGAGGAGCGGTTCAACTCCGAGTCCCTCCCGGATGACTGAACTTCTCACCTTATCCCTAAGGGAGACGCCAGCCACCCTGCGGAGAAAACCCATCTCGGCCGCTTGTATCCGCGATCTCGTTCGTTCGGTCATGACCCATCCCTCATGACCATAGGTGAGGGTAGGAACGAAAATGGCCCGGTAGACAGAGAGCTTTGCCTTCTGGCTCAGCTCTCTTTTCGTCACAACGGTGCGGTAAAGCGACTGCAGTACCGCTCCCGCTGCTCCGATTCTCCGGCCCATCTCACGCTCCATTGTTCCCCCACTCGAGAACAAGACCCCGAGATACTTGAACTCCTTCACTTGGGGTAAGGACTCATTCCCTACTTGGAGTGGACAGTCCATCGGTTTCCTGCTGAGAACCATGGCCTCAGATTTGGAGGTGCTGATCCTCATCCCAGCCGCTTCACACTCGGTTGCGAACCGATCCAGTGAGAGCTGAAGGTCGCAGACCGATGAAGCCATCAGAACTACATCATCTGCAAAAAGCAGTGGTGCAATCCTTAGTCCACCGAACTGCAGACCCCCTCCCCCCCGACTACGCCTCGAAATCCGATCCATGTATATTACAAACAGGATTGGTGACAAAGCGCAGCCTTGGCGGAGGCCAACCCTCACCGGAAATAGGTCCGACTTACTGCCGAGGATCCGGACACAGCTCTCGCTTTGGGAGTACAGAGATTGGATGGCCCTTAGTAAAGACCCCCTCACCCCATACTCCTGCAGCACCTCCCACAGTAACTCCCTGGGAACCCGGTCATACGCCTTCTCCAAGTCTACAAAACACATGTAGACTGGATAAGCGTACTCCCAGGCCCCCTCCAGGATTCTTGCGAGAGTAAAAAGCTGATCCGTTGTTCCACGACCAGGACGGAATCCGCATTGTTCCTCCTCAATCTGAGGTTCGACAATCGGCCTGACCCTCCTTTCGAGTACCTTAGAGTAAACTTTCCCGGGGAGGCTGAGTAGTGTGATGCCTCTGTAATTGGCACACACCCTCTGATCCCCCTTTTTGAAAAGGGGAACCACCACCCCGGTCTGCCACTCCTTCGGTACTGTTTCCGACTTCCACGCAACGTTGATGAGACGTGTCAACCATGACAGTCCCTCAACACCCAGAGCCTTCAGCATTTCTGGGCGGATCTCATCCACCCCCGGGGCTTTGCCACTGTGGAGTTGTTTGACTACCTCAGCGACCTCCCCCCGGGAGATTGGTGTTGATCCCCCGTCATACTCCAGCTCTGCCTCTAACATAGAGGGCGGAGTTGTCGGGTTCAGGAGTTCCTCAAAGTGTTCCTTCCAACGGCCCAACACTCCATCAGTTGAGGTCAACAACGTCCCATCCTTACTGTACACAGCTTGGATGGTTCCCTGCTTCCCCCTCCTGAGGTGTCGGACAGTTTTCCAGAACAACTTTGGTGCCGCCCGAAAGTCCTTTTCCATGTCTTCTCCGAACTTCTCCCACACCCGCTGCTTCGCCTCGGCCACGGCTGAGGCTGCTGCCCTTCGGGCCTGTCGGTACCTTGCAACTGCCTCGGGAGTCCCCCGGGATAACAAATCCCTGAAGGCCTCCTTCTTCAGTCGAACGGCTTCCCTGACCACCGGTGTCCACCAGGAGGTTCGAGGGTTACCGCCCCTTGAGGCACCTAAGACCTTCAGACCACAGCTCCCCGCCGCGGCTTCGGCAATAGAGGCTTTGAACACCGACCACTCGGGTTCAATGTCCCCAACCTCCACAGGAATGCCCGAAAAGCTCCGCCGGAGGTGTGAGTTGAAGGCCTCCTGAACTTGGGCCTCCTCCAGACGTTCCCAGTTCACCCGAACTACACGTTTGGGCTTACCAGGTCTATCCAGAGGCTTCCCCCGCCACTCGACCCAACTCACCACCAGATGGTGATCAGTTGACAACTCCGCCCCTCTCTTTACCCGAGTGTCCAAAACATACGGCCTCAGGTCCGATGATACGATAATGAAATCAATCATGGACCTTCTGCCTAGGGTGCTCTGGTACCACGTACACTTATGAGCATCCTTATGTTCGAACATGGTGTTCGTTATGGCCAATCCATGACTAGCACAGAAGTCCAGTAACAAAGCACCACTCCGGTTCAGATCAGGGGGGCCGTTCCTCCCAATCACGCCCCTCCAAGTGTCTCCATCGTTGCCCACATGTGCGTTGAAATCTCCCAGCAAGATTAAAGAGTCCCCTTCAGGAGCCCCATACAGGACTCTTTCCAGGGTCTCCAAGAAGGCCGTGTACTCTGAACTGTTGTTTGGTGCATAAGCACACACAACAGTCAGAGTTTTCCCCCCCATAACCCGCAGGCGTAGGGAGGCGACCCTCTCGTCCACTGGGGTAGACTCCAACAAAGAAGCACCCAACCGGGGACTTGTGAGTATCCCCACACCCGCCCGGCGCCTCACACCTTGAGCAACTCCGGAGAAGAATAGAGTCCAACCCCTATCCAGAAGTAAGGTTCCAGAGCCGACGCTGTGCGTAGAAGTGAGCCCAACCAGATCCAACTGGTACCGCTCCACCTCCCGCACAAGCTCCGGCTCCTTCCCCCCCAGAGAGGTGACGTTCCACGTCCCCAAAGCCAGCTTCTGTCGCCCGGGTCTGGTCCGTCGAGACCCTCTGCTTTCACTGCCACCCTTTTGGCAGCGCACCCGACCCCATCGCTGTTTTCCGTAGGTGGTGGGCCCGCGGGACGGAGAAGCGGAGGTATTGTCCACGTTGCCTTTTCGGGCTGTGCCCGGCCGGGCTCCGTGGCAAGCCCGGCCACCAGACGCTCGCCGACGAGTCCTCCTTCTGGGCCTGGCTCCAGAAGGGGACCCCGGGCTTCCTCCGGGCCGGGTATCCTCACTTCCTGTGTCGTCTTTCATGAGGTCTATTGAACCAATCTTAGTCTGACCCCTTGCCTGAGACCAATTTGTCATGGGAGACCCTACCAGGAACACAAAGTTCCAGACAACACAGCCCCCAGGTTCATCAGGGCACACAAACCTCTCTACCACGGTAAGGTGCTGGTTCTTCAGAGAGGGCTTCTAATAAACCCTTTTATAGAAATGAAACAGCTGATGGACTCCTCTGAAGTAAAGAGCAAGACCCAGAGCTGCTTTTAATGGACGCTCGTTCACAGCTGTCAACATTTAATTTGACCTTGACCCTTACAAGACAGTCTGTTTGACCTCTAGTCCAACCTGCTGCTAGAGAGATGCAAGGACATTATAATTATTCTATTTTAAGACATGATGAGCTCATGTGGCATTTTTTGAAACATTACATTTGACAAGATAGATGTTAAATTCTGTTCAATGTTACTGTGGAAATGTGAAATGTATAAACTCAAATTCTAATGACATATTTTCTGTTTTGTTTTTAGGAAAAAGTCAAAGCCGTTTTTGACAATTTGATCCAGCTGGAGCATCTGAACATTGTGAAGTTTCACAAGTACTGGGCGGACGTCAAAGAGAACAGGGCGAGGGTGGGTTATCGTCTGAAATGAGTTTTATGAAATCATATGAAATGAGTGTTATGAAATCATATGAAATGAGTGTTATGGGTTTAACGTTGATCTGCTTTCATTCCTTTGACTTGCCTGCAGGTCATTTTCATCACTGAGTACATGTCCTCTGGAAGTCTCAAGCAGTTTTTGAAAAAGACGAAGAAAAACCACAAGACCATGAATGAAAAGGTTTGACTCCTCCGTACATTTGTAAATGATGTTACTGGGAAACGATGCGGACAAGTCACAAACAGTTACACGTTTTTCATTATCTTAAATGTTCTTTGATCTATTTCCTGTCTGTCAGGCCTGGAAGCGCTGGTGCACACAGATACTGTCTGCCCTCAGGTAAGAAGAACAGAAACGGTATTTTCTCTGAGCTACGTAGTTGTAAAGAATACATTGTAATATTGGGCATTGGCTGTTGTCCAAATGCGCATATATGGTTTTGGCAATGGCGATGTTCTTTCTTGTGGTAGCAGTTGTTTTGTTGACTTAACGCTAGGGCTGCTCGATTATGGCAAAAATCATAATCTCGATTATTTGGGTCAATAATTGTAATTGCGATTATTAAATGCGATTATTAATTGACTTTGAAAACATCCATTTATTGGAGAAAGAAAATGTGAACAGTATGTTTTTAACAGTTACCCTGAACTTTAAGTATAATTCAACTGAAAAAAAAAAAAAATAGAAAAAAAAAATAATAGTTTTATTTCGATTACGTTGTTTTCGTAATCGTTGCAAGCCGTAATCGCGATTTAAAATACGATTAAAATACGATTAATTGAGCAGCCATACTTAACGCTTGTTGGTCCCGTCTCCAGCTACCTGCACTCCTGTGAACCTCCCATCATCCACGGCAACCTGACCTGTGACACCATCTTCATCCAGCACAACGGCCTCATCAAGATCGGCTCAGGTAGAGATCGTTTAAATCTCTAAGATCAGCGCAGTGTAAAGCCAGGGTTACGTCCCTCTTGCCAATTCTTAGTTTGTTCACGACAGATGCCCTCACTATTATTATTATTATTACTACCAGGCTTTGTATTAGCTGTCTTGTTATTAAGGCTTTTCTCCACCATTTCAGTTGCTCCAGACACCATCAACAACCACGTGAAAACCTGTCGGGAAGAGCAGAAGAGCCTTCACTTCTTTGCTCCGGAGTATGGAGGTAAGTTCCAGACGTTTCTCAGGAAAGATCCTGTCTGTTCAGAGTGTCTGGTTGCACTGTGGTTTGCAGCCAGGCGTGGGAAATGTGTGGCACATCTTTCCCATCTCTGTGCTTAAGCAGTACAGACAATTCATAACATCAACAGGTGATTAGTAATGAATATACAATACAGTGCAAAAAACAATATTTGTGCCAACTACAATTAAATAAAGGTAAACGCATAAAATAACCATTCATAACATGGGCAGCTTTCATATTTTCACATATTTGATCAGTCATTCATTACAGAACTGTTTCTTCTTAGTGTACGACAACCTGTAACTTAATTTTGTGGCACATTGACTTTTCTCCTCACAAAGATATGGCCGTTTCTGAGGATCTGTGAAATGGTTAAAGTGG
>CALSBZ010042951.1:743801-782048 GCA_943591055.1 Gobionotothen gibberifrons | reverse complement strand
CAGAAGTGTCTGGAGGTGGACCCCAGCAAGCGGCCCACCGCTAAGGAGCTGCTGTTTCACCAGGCCCTGTTCGAGGTGCCATTACTGAAGCTGCTGGCTGCTCACTGCATTGTCAGCCACCAACGTGAGTCTCACACACACACACACACACACACACACACACACACACGCACAACATGTGTCATCTGATTGATTACTGGCAATTCATATCTTTAATATACAGCTATTGGTATTTTGTTCAAACCAAATACGGAGTTTACAAATAAGAATTGAAGATGATCTGTTTTCTTTTAAAGGTCGTTTTCCAAACAATGGTGACTTGATATTTGTTTTATTTTAGCTTTGTTAGGACTTAAACACAGCACAGAAAACCACCGTAATAAAAATACCTCGGGTGAATGCTTCTTCTGATCGCTCTCTTCTCTGTTTGCCTGCAGATATGATTCCAGAAAATGCTTTAGAAGAGATGACAAAGAACATGGACCCCAACCTGGTGATTGTTGAAGTCAAAGATGGAGTTCAGATGAAGTGAGTCTGAGTGGAACCACATAGTGCGGACGTACAGAGATAAACTTGTGAACACTTTGGGAGAGAAGGAAGTCTTTAGAAGTGTTGTTGCTGTCTTCATATTATCACACTGGAATCAATAGATTATTCATATTTACACGTGTATATTTGTTGTCGTGATTTGCTGAGTAACATTGTGTCTTCTGCTTCAGGCTCTCTCAGTTCCCTGCTCTTGAGCTGGACAAGTTCCTGGAGGATGTAAGGTAGGAACAAAGCTTTTCTGCCGAGTCAGGGCCTTTAAGGCACTGATGGCCTTGCTTCTTTATACTGCCACAGACTCCTTTTTGTTATACGATTCTCCTTGAACACTAAGCTCATCTTTAACTGTTCACAAGGACGCTGAAACACCTCAGGAGGTCCTACTTGTAACCATTTTAGCCTAAAAACATTATGGAACACTGTCTTTAGAAATCATCTTTGCTGATCTAACAGCAGTTCAATCAGGAGAGACGGTTTTGATGTAAGAAGAATACATATGTATTGCCAGGAATACACAAATGAATGTAATGGAGTTTTGGCGATTAGGCCCCGTTGTGCAGGAGTATCATTCGGGTGGGGAGAACCGATCCGATGAAACCCCCCTAAACACTGGTGGTGGTGAATGGATACTTGGTCTAAAGGGGAGGGGCTTAGCTTGACCCTGGTGGTGGTGAATGGATACTTGGTCTAAAGGGGAGGGGCTTAGCTTGACCCTGGTGGTGTGTTGTGGATATTTTAAACTCGTCAATACTGTAAAGATGTCTCATATCGCTATTTGACGCCTGTGTCCTTGAGCTATAGAAAGTATAACAATTATCAGAATATGGAAGTTAGTGTGAAGAGGAGTAGTTTCAACATAGTCTGCCAAATCAGCCCTGTGGCCTTGAAGCGCTTGAGAATAACCCTCATTAGAGTATGCAGAGGAAACAACACATGAAGAAATGGTACAGTAGTGCAAGACAATGTTTTTAGAAGCATTTGGTTTTAGCATATAAGGTAATAAAAGAAATTGCCACTACAGGTGGTGAATGGATACTTGGGTTCGGTCTGAAGGGGAGGGGCTTAGCTTGACCCTGGATTCAGAGGGACAGGAGGTGAAAGGGGGGTGGAGGAGGGTTGCGTCGAGTCACCTGAAATGACAGCTGTCAGAGGGGAGAGCAGATTTAAAAGGCTTGTGGGAATAGAGCGAAGTGATTGGTTGAGCTGGGGAGTGACGCCCCCGATCACTTATTGAGAGGAGAGAGAGTAGTAACATTGAAATAGTAAATGAATGAGAAAAGAAGGTCTTCCTGGTTGAACTTGCGCTGAGCTTCATATGAAAACCTAAAGTTATTAGCTTTCTGTTTTCAATCTTTTAAAATTCTTCTCCAATTTGTAGATAGTAGATAATGTGTCCCTTCCTCTTTGTGTTAATAGTGTATTGCTATCTGTAAAGGTCATTGTGCTCAATTCTCTGCATGAAAGGTGATATTAATAAAGTTGATTCGTTCTGCTGAACAGCTTTAGGCCAGAAATAGGACCTTTTTGTAGTTGGATACACACACACATATCCATGGTCAGCAAAGCCTTTACTTTAAAGATATCCTGCAGCCGGACAGCATGAACTAGTTTTCAGTCGTCCTGAGTCGTCTCTTATTTTCCTCGATGCAACAGGAATGGGATCTATCCTCTGACGGCGTTTGGGGTACCGAGTCCTCATCAGCCTCAGCAGGAGACGGTGAAGTCGCCCATCGTTCCCCCCTCTGTGAAAACCCCGACCCCTGAACCCGCTGAGCTGGAGACCAGGAAGGTAAGATCTGTCATATCATATTTACAAATCCTAACTGTGACCTAAAGGGAAATACAGAAGAGGATTACGGCCACAGGGATTTTTTGTTGTTGTCAGAATTCTGACTTTAATCTCAAATTTCTATCTTTTTTCTCAGAATTCTGACTTTAATTCTGAGAAAAAAGTCAGAATTCTGAGATTAAAGTCATTTTTTTTTCAAATCCTCCCAAAAAAAAAATGTATTTGGCCCTAATCCTCTTCCGTACTGAAATAACTAGTAAATTACTTTTATTTGATGTAAGCAATGTGTCAGATTTCTGCTCGAATCATATTTCTGATTACTAGAGAAATAACAAAAAGCTTCTCATAGTGTGAATCGTTTTTTGATTTGCATTTAATTCTCAATTTCCATGTATACTTTTTCATAATCATTTCATAGTCTGCACTTCCTGTATTAAACTGTTCTCCTTCACAGGTCCTCCAGATGCAGTGCAATATTGAGCCTGTTGACGAGGGCAACAAGCACCATGTGAGTTTCAATTCTGATGAATGATAACTGTCTCTGCTTCTTAGTATTTAGTCGTATATGAAAGTGTTTTATGTTTTGATATGTCTTTTGTAATGATTCTTTGATTCTCTTTGCAGCTGACCTTGCTGTTGAAACTGGAGGATAAACTGAACAGGCACCTGAGCTGTGATTTGTTACCAAGTGAGTTTCTTTGTTTATTGCTTCGTTCATTAGGGCCGAGTTCTATCATTTGATCGTTGACGGTACTGGCATCATGCAGTCGTTACAAAAACCATTCTGCCTATCTGTTCAAGATGAGAACGTGAACGATCTGTCGGGGGAGCTGGTTCAGCTCGGATTCATCAGCGAGGTGAGAGGTCTCCATGACGACCCTCAGACTGAACACTTCTGCTATAATAACCCCAGCAGCCTCTGACATGTTGTGTCCCCCCCCCCCCCCCCCCCCATGTTTCAGGGCGATCAGCCACGACTTGCCTCAGTTCTCGAAGAGGCCTTCTCCAAGTTCTACAGCAGGAACGGTTCCCTCAACCCCGTGACGGTCTCCTCGTAGCGGTGGTCTCCTCGGCTCTCTCAGCCTCCTCGTCAACAGGACTAGCTTTTGGCTCCGCCTCTGAGTTGCAGAAGCTTAGCGAGGACCGGAGGACGCCTTGCTCCGGTCTGCAGGTCTGCTGTCGGGTCTCCTGGGGGGGAAAAGCTGCCACTGAGTGGTTGTCCCTGTCCATCTTATTTTTCTCTCCTCCCACACCAAACAGCCATCTGCTTCTCTTCTGACAGCGGGAATCCTAGCCGCAACTTTAAGGAAAATACAAATGTTTTCACTTTTTTGGCTTATCTCTTCCGGTTCTCGAGTAGCGAAGGAGGTAAGCAACATAAAACTGGATTACTGCAGTATTTTCCTTGAGTCAGTATTAAATTGTATTTTAAAGATTTATACTTAAACTGTTAAATAATTGTCTGTACAAAGCAAATTCTCTGTCCCGGTGGTGTGTGTGTGTGTATTATGGTGTTGTAAGGTTAAGTCTGGTCTCTTTAAACTTTGAGCAGCGAGTGAGGCGGCGTCCCACCCGCTATCGGTTTCTGAAGACTCAAATGCATTGAGCTCGTAATGCAACGTCACTTTTCATTTGAAAGCATTTGATTATAGGACAAATTAATTAAATGTGCAGCCGCAACCCAATCTGAAGAGCTACAGCTACGATCTGAAGAAGAAGTCTATTTATTTGTTTATTTTGTCTTGAGTGTGTACTGTAATTCACTTCCAGCACTAAGGCCGGTGGTGGTTTGAATGTAAGCTTTACTTTCTCTCATCCTTTGAATCGCGCTATTATTTTGTGTGTGTGTGGGGGGGGGGGTTTGTCACCTGACTGTGGTCCAATGTCTACTGTAGCTTCAGTTTTCCAAGTAGCTCATTTCAGACTTAAAGATCGAATTCAAGTCAATATAAATGTGTCTTTAGGTGACATTTACACAGGAGGATTCATGTGAAGATATTTCACATTTCACAAATGATCTAAAAGGATGTTTGTCATGAGGTTTGGGGAATGCATGTCTGCTGTTCTACGTCTAAAAAGTGATGCATTGGTTCAAAAGGAGTTTGGTCAGTTCAGGCCTGTCAACATTTAGATTTCTCTGAATCTTCAGTTCTCTTCATGGCTTCGCTGTTCTGTTGGACAGCAGAGCTATGCGATGGACATGTTCACGTCTCGGCCCTTAAATGTTAACTGTTCGGGGATCTCTTTGCACTGCTGTACACTTTTATATCCTGTTGGAAATGTCATGTGGCCTCTTCGCAGTAGGAAGCACTTAGATAATGATTGAAGTGTCGGCAGTGATCCGGTCGACTCTCCGCTGTGACGGCCTTCTGACGGTCTGTAGAGATACTGGGTGTGGAGCTGCCGGGCATGTTAGTAACCATCTTGTACACTTTATGCTGGACACTGTGCTGTTTCTGCAATGCATTTACCCCTTTTTTTCACTTCCTGAAATAAATATTTACACTATCAGCACTTCAGGTCTTTGTTTGGTGTCAACTTATAAGACAAAGGACATCTTTCTGATGCAGGAAATGCCGTTTGAAAGACGTTATACTCAACTGTGCGTGTTTAAATGTGTTTCCTCTTGCAGAAAAAGCTCATAGATAACATAATGAACACACAGACTCACATTTCAATTGTTTAAATTATTTATACAAAAGAAATCCTCCTGATGCATCAGGGGTGTGATCTCTACCCTTTAGAGCATCACTATTTGAATTATTTGTTCAAAATGTTAAGAAATTGTAGCCCTTGTACAAGTATATTCATGTACATACTGAAAGTCACAATGTGTGCTCAATTAACAGTTGAATAAAACACATTTCATGCTGACAAAACACATCGCCGTACAAAATGACAGCAGTATAATAAAAGTACAGCAAGACTAAAAAATAGTTTTGATATAAAACACCCTAGAAAGACACTCTAAATAAAAAGCTACCAAAATGGCGACATCCAGATCATGAGTGCTTCCAGCTGCGTGGGTATTTTCAATTCTGTACCTTGTGAGTAGAAAATAAATCAAAGGAACTACAAAAACAGTACATAGCACTTCAATTCAAACACATTACTCTTTCACATTAAATTGTGTTTTACTTTCATGCTTGAAAGTAATGTATATAGGCACAGTAATTAAATTCATGAACCACATTTGGTCGACACCATTCCTCGTTATTAACAACTCCCCTGTCACTCGGGGACAAAGTCACTATCACCATTTCCATTGTTTTACGCCGAGAGCTGCCAAACAAAGAGAAAAGAATCGCCGCAAACTGATATCCGTTTCTGGTCACTCCAACAATCAACATCACTGCACAATGTTCTCAAGAAACATCAAGATTTCAACCTGTTCCACAAAAAAGACACCTGTAAACTGCCAACTCTGAAGGGATTTCAAAATGTATACTTATACATACTCTTCTTAAGAATGTAGCATGTGGAAATTGTTCGTAATTATAAATATGCTTTGAGAAAATTCCGATTTAGTTTGGAGCTAATATTTGTGTTTTTATCCAATAAAGGTTTCTTTAGATTCAAAGCAAGAACACAATCAAGGACTGACATCAATATGGTCATCTCTCTATATTCACATTGAGTCTGAGAACATGTCTCAGCAGGGTATCTTAATATTTGAGTTAGCTTTTCACAGAAGACATTATGAATAATAAATGAACAATGGCTGACTCCCATTAAGCAGTTAGAGTTTCATGGGTTTTGTAACTCACTGTCAGGGCTAAAACATTTTAATAAAGCACAGCCATTGTTCATGTTGTTAGTAACACCTCTGCTTCTCTTTTGATTCGTCGAAACGCCCGCTGTGAAAAACACTTATTGGATGCTTTTATGAACTAATATTCATTTGACTCAAAGGGATAAACACGATAAAAGAAATTAGACCATGTTATTTTGATTGTAGTATCCAGCAGATGTATCATTGTACAAGTGCTATTAAAACCTTGTAAGTATTATATTTTTGATTCATTCTAGTGTGAATCTGTGTTTTAAAGCTACAGTAAGTTTGTGGGTCTGCAGGGCAGCAAGATGTATCTTCTAGTACAGTGGTTTTCAAACTGTGGGGCGTGACCCCTGGTGGGTCGCGGAGGTACTGCAGGGGGGGCGCGGGAAGAAATTGTAAACAAACTCTGCTCGAAAATAAATCTACAAAATGGAGAAGTTTTTAACACGGCCGTCAGTTAAAAGAAAAGTGGATGAGCCTACGACAAGCCTTGCAGCAACTAAGCCCAAATCAAGAAAGTATGATGAGTCATACATCTCCCTTGGCTTCACATCTAACGTGGTAGGTGGGGAGGAACGACCAGTGTGTGTCCTCTGTCTCAAAACCTTAGCAGTAGCGAGCATGAAACCAAACAAGATGAAACGTCACTTGGAGACCACACAGTGATGTGAACAAGCCCCTCGGTTTCTTTCAGAGAAAACTACAAGAATATCGTGGTCAACCGGGAACCGGGTTGGGGGGTCCCGAAAATATTTCCAATACCCAAGGGGGTCCCGACTGAAAAAGTTTGGGAACCACTGTTCTAGTACATTATGAACTTCAATTTCCCGAAATCATTCCTTTAGATAAATTAAACGTGTCTGAATTTGAAGAAGTGTGCTTTTCTCTGATGCATCCCAACTAGAAAGTGTTAGCTGTATCTCTACACAAAGAGAGATATTGTATTTTGGATTGAAACACTTGAACCCTTGTAAACAAATAATGTGAACTTGGTACCATCAGTGCAGCAAAAGGCATTGGACTTGTGGAGGTTCTTCCTGTTTCCACCGCTGGCTGGAAGTAGATGACTTCATGGTGTCATGTAGCTCTGTCCTAACAATCTGTGAGCTCTCCCCAGGATCAGACAAAAGGTGACGACTTCCTTTATTTCTTCAGGCACTGGTACATGAGGGCTCGTGGGTTCAGCATGTAGCGCTCAGAGCTCAGTAGCTTGGTGAGATACTGCGGCACCGGGGGGCGAGGAGCCATGTAGGAAACCCCCGGGCTGACGGCCATCACCTCGGCGATCTTCTGCTTCATCTCCTTGATCTCCCGGTCCTGCCTCATCACTTTATCTGTCCGACAAACACAGGAAATACATGAGGCTCAACACTAAGACAGGTCTTATTTATTGACATTTAAAGGGGACCTATCATGCAAAATGCAGTGGCGCTACGGCTATTGGGCCAACTCCACCAATCAGGAGGAGACAGCCACGGACATTGCCGTTCGAAAGCGCTGGAGACGCTGTAGTACATATGCCAGGCCTGTAGATGGTGCTGTTCTCACAGAATCAGCCCATGAAAAGACAGTGTTCAATTGAGCGAAATGAGGAATGGCTAAAATGCATGATCTGTTTGGTATTTTGAAAAATAAAAAGTATAAATATGCCTTATATAGGTATGGTCCTACACTATATTATTCAAATATAGCATGATAGGTCCACTTTAAGAGTATGGCTTTCTTTTTAACATACTATAATATGACTTTTTTTTTTACTTACTATACTAAGTCACGTATATGGCATACTATACTATGACCATTATCATTTCTTCATAATAAAAGAAATATATATTTTTGTAGTAAATATCTTCGCATAAAAATTATATTATACAATTTAAAAAACTTTTCTTACAGCATACTATATTATAAGATTTTTTATTTTGTTTTTGTTGACATACTACACTATAATAATAATCATTTTAATATGCGCACTATACTAAACCTTGTCTTTTTTTATATAATTTTGCGGACACAGTAAACAGTTTCCCTGACCTTTTGATGGCATACTTTGACTGTTCATCATGACTAACAGATACTACACTGATTTGTGAATGGCAGCCAAAGGTCATAGAGTATCTCAATCCCGCCTTCGAAAACAGTTTTTTGATCCAAAGATGAAGTTAAAATTGACGAGGTAAGGGAGTGTGAACCTTGAGCGATCTCCAGCTGCCGGCGAGCGTCTCCCAGAGCCGAGAACAGGTCCAGTTTGATGCGAGTCTCGGCGCTCAGGTTGTACTCCAGATGCTGAGCCTTCTCCTGCATGGCCGACAGAGTGGACAGCAGCATGTCTGTCTCTTTCTCCACACAGCGGTACATTCCCAGAGCCTGAGACCAGAAACACACCGACAGTAAGAACGTGCTTAAAATATCACACCACATCAATCCACTTTGTGTCATGAAAACGGAGGGATTCGATGCTTTGGTCTCCGAAGTATTTTTGGCCATTTCCGTAATGAATTGGCCATCAATTAGATATTGAGATACTCTGACAGATGGTCATTTCTTTGTTGCCACCAGTTTTTAATGAACATTTCGAGGGAAGTGACCTGCAACGTTTATTAAAGCAGTGCAACATTTGTATGAAAGACCTGACTTTGGTGTAAGCATGCTTTATGGAGGGAGGGTATGTCACTAAAATGAAATCAAATACAACACAGTACGACAACGTCCACAGCTGAAGTCAAGACGACAAAAACAACCATTCACATGACTACATACTGACAAAGTGCAAAAGGTTGACTGCAGGCCAAAATAAAAAGATGACTAAATAGTCCCGGTGGATGATTCTGACAAACACACACAAGAATTACAGACGTAAAAAACAAACAGCAAAACTACATGACCAAACTGAGGACAAGTACTGGACCACTTGAGACTCACAGACACTTAAAGTTCATTCCCAAAGAGAGTAGAAATATACCTCAACATCACTCTCTAGATCTAGCACACGACTCTCTTTGACTTGACACTCCAGCTGTAGTTGTTTGTACTCTGTCTCTAGATCTTTAACTCTTTTCCTTAACATTTGGGTTTCACAGTGTTCCTGCCTGGTGTAGGAGATGGAGAAAATAACAGTTTTCAGCGGTAAGAGAGGAGTTTCATTGGAGAAATACAAAAAGAAACATCTACATATACAATAAATATAGTTACATAAAATGCAAGAACGTGTATTAACAGTCTGTACAAAATGTCCGGTGTGCATTAAAGGAATAGTTTGATATTTATCAAAACAAGCTTATTCACTTTGCCAAGAAGATTGATACGACTCTCATATCTGGAGGTTCAATATAAGACTAATGTTTAAGTTAGCGTAGCTTAGCACAAAGCCTGAAGCAAGTGGAAACATCTAGCATACATCTGTCCTAAGGTTATACAATTCACCAACTAGCATCCTAAAAAAACAAAAACAATATCTAAGTCAAACACTGTGCTTTCCAAAAAAAAGGTGTGGCATATACTGTAGCTCCTATCAAACCCCAAGTGGTGTTTTTTCACTCTTCTTTTTCGTGTAAACCTAATGTGTTGGTTAGCGGGCTATAGAGAGGCGAAGTCCCTCCCCTTCCGGTGGGACTCATGGGACCTTATTTCGAAAAAAGTTTGTATTGAAGTCAATGGAGAGAGAAAGATTATCTTTCGATCCCGTTTGAATTGTGCCACGAATTACACATATGATGTTTGTCAATCTTAAAAAATAATTTCCATGTCAAAAAAGTCACAGTTTGTCGTAAAACTGTTGAAATATAAGACTATGAAAAATACGCAACTAGAAAGACTACAAATCCCAGAATCCCGGTCCCGCATGCTGGCTCTTACGGAACCGACTAACTCCCCTTGTGTGTATGTACAGCTCTCAACATGCCCAGACTTGGAGTGATTTTCACCTCTTTTAATACTTTCCGCCTCATTCTGAAAGAAAGAAGTGAAATGGGCCAACGTGACGGCCGTCTTGGTGTGTGGTGCGAGATGGGAGATGTAGTTCATTGAGCGGTTCACACAAAAAAATGTGTTACTTCACAGTTTTACTTCACATTTAAAAAATGTTGACTTGCAAAATTATCTTTTAAATTGACAAACATCATATGTGTAATTCGTGGCACAATTCAAACGGGATGGAAAGATAATCTTTCTCTCTCCATTGACTTCAATGCATAACTTTTCAGAAATAAGGTCCCATGGAGCTCAACCTGAAGGGGAGGGACTTCGCCACTCTATAGACCTGCTTGTAGGCAGAGTTTCCTACCTTTAGACAGAGCCTAGCTATTTCAAATATACTATGCTAATATATGCTATGCTGAGATACTAAGCTACACTTCAGCTTCTCACTGCACACACAAACATGAGCATTGAATCAATCTCCTTATCTAACTCTTGGCAAGACAGCGAATAAGCCCAATTCAAACTATTTCTTCAAAGGTTTGGCCGTACACCCACTGCAGCATTTAGTTATAGTCAGAAGCATACCGGTGCAGATGCAGCTCTACTTTCCAGGCGCAAAGCCACTTCCTTAACGAGGAGTTTGAAAGGTGTGATGTACCTGTTGTTGAGACTCCGTGCTGTGTTGTTTGCTTCCTCCAGTTTCTGAGCCTGAAGCTCAGCCAACTGTTTCTCCACGGAGAGTCTGGCCTCCGTCTCTGCTCTCGTCTTTTTCTCCAGCATGGCGCTGCTCTGTTTGTCCCTCTGCTTGGTTTTAGACAGGCACAGAACCCTGAAGGAAAAGCGTTAATCGTACTTTGCATAATGTGAAAGACCAAAAAGAAGTGGCTTTGTTTGAGATGAACTTCACAGTGTTTTAGAAACAAACTGAATCACCTTGCTTTAAAAACTGTAGCATGTCTTATCAGAAGTGTTGCTGCTGATCAAAGCTTTGCATAAAACGCTCATCTCATACCTCATTCACACCAACGCAACTCCGGTTCAAGCTCCGTGTTAGAGCTTTTCAGGTTCAGAACCGGTTCTTCAGTTTAGCTCTAGCTCTTTTCACACAGCCCAGAGTCCACTGGTAATGCGTCATTGCGTCATCGTTTGCGTCATGACGTTACCATTTGCGTGCATGCTTCATAAAGCCAAACCGTGCGGATGAAATCAGTTGCATTCATTTCTTATGGCTCTATCTGCAGCTTTTGCGGAGTCATTTCTGTAGTTTAGACTACATTCTTATAAACAAGTGTACTCGTGTCAATAAAGGTTTTTTTAAAACACAACTGCTTCCGAGATCGGTCTTATTTCTTAAGGTGGACTAAACCATGTGGAGTAACGTTGTATCTTTCATTTAAATGAACTGTAACCTTCACCCAAGTATGTAACAGCTGTTCTCAAATGAACATGTGAAGTAAAGTTTAATATGTATAGTTTTATAGATTTATAAATAGTTATAATGAGAGGTGATCAACGTGAATGCTCAGGTTCCACCTTAACACGCAGACACGTTGCTTCACCATGAGCAGAAACCTTTATATATACAGTCTATGGCAGAAACACTGAAACTCTGAACCTCTTGTTAAGTTTCTCCATCGTTGTGTACAAACTGGATAAAACGCAGACTTTCTGTTGTTGTTCAGGAGTAGATCCTGTCTCTGCCCCCGCCTCGACGTAAGCGTGACGTATGTGGTGACGTAAGAGGCTGCTCAGCTGCGGTGTGAAGAGGAAAACCTGGTGCTTTTCAAGCTCTAGCTCCGGGCCGGCCCTGAAACACCGTTGGTGTGAATGAGGTATCAGACCAGATTTAGAGCCTCTGGCTGTGGATGAGGGCTTAATGTGGGAAATGTCTTGATAACTCATCTGTGATTGGATGGACGATGTAACAACGTCATGTTCTCAGAGCATAAAGTAGGCAATGTGTTGTTCCAGATTCAACTGAGACACATTTAGGCTACTGTGTACAATTGAGAAATGCACTCATTTAAGGGCTCCAAACTATATAAATAAAACATTTTGAGTAGCTATCATTCATTTATAGATGAGAATTATGGATGAGAATTGTGAGCCACAATCCTTCAAAAATAAAATATGACTTGATAAGATATTAATTCCATTTTAAAAAAAGAAACATCAATCTGTGTGAGGATGAAAACATCAGCCCACAAACACAGTGTTTCTGCATGCATTCATCCCCGTCTTAGGGTTTATTTATAGCCTGGTGTCATGTGTCGATCAGCCCACAGGAGGAGCCAAAGAGCTGAGGATCTGCAGGATGACTCACTTGCTCTGGAGCAGCATGTTGGACTGTCTGAGCAGGGACACCTCTGGCCTCAGGCTGCGCTCACTGTTGGTCAGGTTGCAGACGTGGCTGCGCAGCTCCTGCTCGCTCTGCCGGCTCAGCTGCAGCTCGGCCCGCAGCCTCCTCAGATCCTGCTCCAGCCTGGGAGGAAACACAGGAAGGAGTTTCAGGAAAAAGCTTACGATTTCACGATCCCATGCCGAAAGGTACTGATGGCGTACTTGTTCATCTGCTCAGCGTGGTGATTGCTCTTCTCTGGGACGTCCCGGTTGGGGCTGACCGTCTTCGAGCTGGATCTCTGCTTCTTCTCCGTCCTCCCTGCGGGGGGGGAGGGAGTGTTTGTGCTGCCTCTGCTGGCTTTTGGCGAGGAGCTTTTGGCCGCCCGTGGAGCTTTGCCTCCTGGCTCATCTTGAGGTAGATTTTCCGGGGTTGTGGAGGATTCGGGTCCTGCTGCCCCGCAGGGAAGCAGATCTCTGGACTCACCAGGTTTGGATGGTAATGGCCGCCGGTTTGATTCAGCGGACTTCCCCTCCAGCGCTCCCTTCTCTGGCGCTCTCTCCTCACTGCGGATCTGGAGGCAGTCCACGGTGTGAGCCTCGTCGGTGGCCAGCACAGCGCCGTTCTGACACTGATACTGAGTGGACTCAGGCTTTGTCTTCCATTTAGAGCCTGCAAACACAGGCAGGAAGAAAATACATGCAATTTCATGACTCTCACTGAAGTGTGGAAACACAGAGGAGAACGTTCTGATTGTTGGATTAAGATATTAGAAATATTGGTACCACTTTACAATAAGACTACCCTTATAAAGGATTCATAAAGGGTTTATAATTAGGTTATGAATTAGGTTGTAAACACTGTATTAATCATTAAGAACCATTTATAAACCAGTTCTAACATAGTTTTCATCAACACAGGCTCACTATTTGGCAAGATGACTAAGCCTCATATTGGCTACTTAGCTTACTTCGTCTTCTTCATCAGGCAGCATCCTTGGTATCTGTTGTTCACCGAGTTGAATCTCCCCCTTCCATCTTGATATTTTTTGGCATTTCTTTATGACCATTTATTTACGAGTTACTAACATTTATAACTGCCAAAAGGGAGCCTTATTGTAAAGTGTAAAACACATCACCATTCCCACTATTTGGCAAGCAACCGGTCACAGTCGCCCTGTTTATCTCATGTCTTATAAAAGCTTATTAATGATTTATAAAGTGTTCACAACCTAATTAATAAATGAATTACAAACTATTTGTAAACCCTTTATACAGGTAGTCTTATTGTAAAGTGGTACCCAAATATTAACTGCAATCCAAAGTAAATGTAATGACATTCGAATTGCGATATGACTCACAATATTTGAGAAAACACATAATTACTAATGTATTGTATTATTACAATTCAGAGAAATCATACAAATACAATTACGTTTATTACATTTACTTAACACCTAACTTTGTGAACAACAGTTACTGGCAGATTTTTCCACACGTTCATTTTGAACATGCAGTATACTTGGAGTGCCGATCGTCTGATGTCATGACTAAGGAACACCCTGCAGATTGTAAGAATGCTAGAGACATGTGTGTGTGGTGAAATGTGTGCAGAAGACTCACCGCTGCTGCCATCTGTTCCCGTCTTTGGGAAGACCTGCAGGCCTGGGGGGAGCGAGTGCTGCAGGAGGTGCATGTGGAAGTCATTCTCACTCTGCACAGCTTTCTGAATGCGCAGCTTGAAGATGTTGGTGAAGTAGCACGTGGCATCAAACCCCAGATACACCACAGGATACCCAATGCTGGAACCAAGGGGGGGAAACAACACAGTGGGAATATGAGTGCAACATTTAAAAGAGATATCACATATTGGCAAGAAGAACACACCCAATGTCTTTCATTTGTTACTTGGCAGCATACACGTGAATCTAGTCTTTTATACTTTCGTGCACAGACATCCAGCTTGACTCATTATATCACACAGAGAATTAATCAAAGTTGAATACTAATGCAGTTCATTGAATGTAAGGAATATACATTCTGGATATTCTTATAAGGGCAGAAAAGGAGATTTGTGTCGAATGAACATACCAGTGTGCAGCAAAAAGATGAGACAGGTTTGCATGAGAGGTTTTCAGGTCTTTTAGTCGGAGTGACGCCTCTGTGTAGACGAGCAGAATCCACAGGGACACCGTGGATATGCAGATGCCTTTCTCTGCAGAGGGATATCAAATAATCAGATGTGATGGGGGTAAAGGGGTCCTTCAAATACAAATCAGAGCTAATTCACTCAAATTGGTATTTACACTCTATGAAATGCTTTATCAGATACAATAATATGCCCTTTTTCAGGATTTGTTAATGCATATATATTATAAAACAATATATACAACATATAATAAGGTTATATTTTGTTATATGTGTGGGACATTTAACAATAAAACAAACAATATTTCCACGTGTCCAAATGTCTCACCTGTGTGCCATATGTAATTGAATAACACATAAGTGCTTGCCACAAAGAACAGCCAGTGCAAAGGGACAAAAATTAAACAAAAGATGTCCAGAGTGAAGGCAGCACAAACAAAAACAACACAAATAGCCTGCAGACAAAGAAAGAAGAAAACACATTAATTTCAGTCAAATGCACTGGAAAGATTATGTTGGATTATCATTATCTGGGCACACAATATAAAATCCCTCAGCAGGGTGCTCACCAGCCCGTGGCAGTGGAACGTGGTGTAAACGCTCCCAAAGAAGAGCCAGCAGGGCCACAGGTACTCCAGTCTGAACTCAAGGATGAAATCTGCCAGCAGCACCAGCATCCACATCATCATAAACTTCACGAAGGTGTACGCACTGCAAACACACAGTCAAAAATGTTTTCATTGTTAATTAGTCTGATGAAAAATACCATAAAAAAATACCATAAAATACCATAACAAATAATAAAAAACTTTGATTAGTGTTTCCTAAAGTCCAAGATAACATCCTCAAAAGTCAGAATTCAAAGATATTTAGTTTGCACACGGTAAATAATGAGTAAAGAAACTTTTTCAATTAGGAGGCTTAATTTCACATTGTTTTGCTTATTTTTAAATTAATCAAAACCAACAAATATCAAAATGGTTGGTAATTAATTTAATAGATCCCAACTAATTGACTAATCTTAGTAGATCTAGTACATTGTACATCATTATGGGATGAACATACTCTGGAAAAATGAATAACAAATGTATATTCTATCTACTGAGATATTTCAGATGCAGCGAAGCCTCTTCAGCCAAAGCGTTGAAGGAACACACAATCCAAAACAAAGCAGGAAATGGGATCCTCGTTGCTGAACCTATAATTGAGCAGCTGCGTCTTAAAACTGCAGTCCGTCCTTTTTAAGTAGAGGCACCACAGAACAATGACTGCTCCCTCATTCGTTTCGTCGGCCGACTACGAGCACAACAGGAGCTTTGCTTTCCTCCTTTGTTCTGCACATCACATCACCCCCTCTTTGTTTGGTTACCATGGCAATATTTCATCTGGAGGAGAGAAGGAGCACCAGTTTCCTCCTGCACATGAGTTAAAACCCTCTCTTTTATTGTCACTGTTAACAATTGTACATGAAATGATCTAACATGTATTTTATAATAAGAGGAAAAAGCTAAATATGCAACAATAAAAAGTAATATTTTATCTAAAAGACTAAAGAAAGAGCTTTAATTCTTCACACAAGTTCTAATTACCCTTATAGGTTACTTAAAATAGTGTGTTTTAATTTCACCTCAAAAAAGCAATATTTAATTTGTAGGAGCTAACTAAACTAAAGAAAGAAATTGAGCGTTACTGCATGTTAAATTCATCAAATAAGTTCAAATATATCTTGTGCTATTAAGAAAAGAGTATTTTAATTAATTTGTATTTTATAATATAACAAAAAATATGTATAAAAAACATAAAATTCCCCAATAAAAGAAGCAAAAATTGTAAATTTGATTACAAATTCAATAAAATATAAGCCAGTGTTTATATTTTGAAAATACAGTGCAAGCTATTAAAGTGATTATTTTATTTACTGCCTTGCTCGTGTGAAACAATGCACACTTAAAACAAGTGGTTTCTTTCTCCTGAGGCAGTCTTTCTTGTCTGTACTCTGTCTAGACGCTTACAAATGATGTGCAAAACGACCTGCGCTTCTTTTAAGCCTAGTAGCAAAATACACTGTATAAAAACAGAGCATTAATTGTGCAGTAATTCGGCCTAATTGTGTGCGCAAGGAGACAGATAAAGCAGATGTAACATGCCTGAGTGGAAGCAGGCCGACGTTAACTTGCACAGCTGCTGATTTCTGTCTTTCCGTAAACAATGTCGGGTGAAGTAACTCGCGCAACATTTTGTACGCTCGTGTGTGTGTGCGCAGTGAAATCCTAACGGAACGTGTTAAAGCTGCACACTGAGACATGTAAAATGTGAGACACGGGATGAAGTGATGCGAGGCAGACAGGTGAGCTGGATGACGACGGCTGAAATTTACACAAAGACGACGGAACACCACAACAAAAGCAGCAGCATCATCATCCGCCAGGCGACGCTACCTTTCAGAAAGCTTCTCCGTTATTTTCAGCTTTTTCATTTTCCGTAGCCTGCTCGCGTCCACGTATCGTTTCTTCATCTTATGGCTTCTACTCCCTCCGTGCTGTAGTTTTCGCTCCGCAGCAGCAGAAGCGGCAGCGGAGGCAGAAAAAAGAAGCAGAAAATAGAGGAAGCAGATCCTCGAGGATGTGCAGCTCAACCTGTGATGATGATGATGTCTGGAAACAGATACAGGCTATGCGCATGCGCAGTGGGTGTTGTACCTACAAGTGTTCATCGCAGGAGGGGAGCAGAACAACACACTGTACACTACACACTGTACCCAGCGCCGTATATATATATATAAGTATATTCTAGATTCTATTATACGGCTCTGACTGTACCTAATGGGTTAACCCGTTCGTGTCCGAAGACTATATTTAGCATGAAAAGGATAAATGATGCAACCTTTGGACAAGTATCTAACAGAACAACTTGGAATGTATTATTTCAAGTGAAATTGACCTTTTTTCAATTGGAAAAAAGAGAATGTTTAATATCTTTGATGTTAAATGTGATATATGTTCATAGATATCACATACTTGATTTTGATCCTTCTAAATTACAGCGATTTTTTTAAATCATAGCCTACTTTTAGTCTATTTGCACATTGGACTACTGTTTTCCCCCCCCTCTAATAATAATTAAAAAATGTTCTCCAATGTGCCATAGATATAGTGCAGACAGAATGATTGGAAAATAATAGTTTATAGCCAAACGTTTCATCAATTTTGAAAGTGTCTTAATATTTGCCCAGAGCCCAGAGAACACTTTTACCAAAGGAAATTCAAGTTTTTTGTTGTTGGCATCATCTGTTTTTCAAAAACTGTAATTTTTGTTAAAAAACAGAATATGTATATATATTTATATAAATAGGGAAAAATATCATCACAAGTAGCTTACTTAAAGCCCATGGGTGAAAACGATGTGGTTTTGTCCACAAGAAATTAAACATTTATTTAAATTATTAAAGATAACAACAAAGAAAATAGTAAATCCTCGCATTTCAGAAGCCGACACTGGCATGTTTGGCATGTTTAGATAATGAAATAAAGGATTTTCTAGATACTTTCGAGTTCATTTTTATGTAAAATCTTGATTTGAAAAGTACTGATAACAGTCAAATAATTGTATGAAAGTAAAAAATAATTTTTTTTCCTGTTATAGGTTGTGGTGTGGAGGGAGAACATGGCATGAAAAGCAAATACTCAGATAAAGTACCAAGTAGTATCAAGTACCTCGTTATTGTACTTAAGTAAATAATTGTGTGTAAGTAAATAATGCACGGGGCGGGCCTACCTGAATGCGCGCGCATCTCACCGTATAAAAGGAGGCCTCGCCTCCTGACTGTCATCCTACACCTCTCTTCAGCGAGCGGCATAGGACAGACAGTGCCCCCGAGTAGAGGGCTCCGCCTGTGCTTATATAACAAGGGTTACCATACGTAACCCCTCGTTATATCTCTCACAGGCTCCGCCCTCTAATGGACTCTATGGGTACAGTGGGCGGAGCCCCGATGTATACACGCGCTGTCGTCCAACAAAACCGTTTCATCCCACTGTCCCTGACCGGCTTTCTGGTTAGCAGCCGCTGCACCACACCCTCCTTTACCTCGGTTGTGACCGTGGAGAAGTCTGGGCCGCGTCTGACAGAGCACACGCCGACGCGCTTACCTCGCGAAAAGTGTGCTCGGAAAACAGTGCTGAGGGCTCTCACCCCCCGCCTATAGGCAGACGGAGAGAGTCCCTAGCCCCGTATGGGCTCACTATGCCCCACCTCTCCCGAGTCCCTCAGGAGCACAGGGAGAGCGCAAGTGCCCCATGTCCCCCACACTCAGACACTGACCCTGTGCAGAGTGTGTGTGGACTATAGTGTGTCCAGCCCTGTATGGGCCCAGCGCGCACTACGTCCCCCGGGACCCTCCAGGGGGCCTGGAAAAACGTAAGCGCATTACGCACGGGGAAGGGGTCAGATTCCCACTGACTCGAGCACCAACGGCAGGCACCTGCCTCTTGAGACATCGCCCCCCAGAACTGGGGAATCGCCCAGGGCTGGCCCACCTTCATCTGTGTCATCTCTGAGTACCAACGTGCCCCGACGCGGTCCGGAGCCACTAGGATGACTGACAGACGTCCTCGCCTCACTCTCCCCAGGAGAGGGAGAATGAAACGCAGCGGTGGAAAGACGTAGAGCAGCTTTCTTGGCCATGGCTCGTGTGCGAACGCGTCCACCCCCAAGGGCGGATCGTCGCCCTGAGCCATGGAAAACCACAGGGCACAGTGGCTGTTGCGCCGGCTGGCGAACAGGTCCACCTCTGCTCTCCCGAACTGGACCCAGTCCTGCTTCACCACCTCCGGGTGAAGCGCCCACTCGCCTGGCATATATACAGTATATATATATGCAGTAACCCGAGCGGGACCACAACGTGAGCAGCCGCCATGAGACCCAGAGTCTGCATGATAGTCAAAGCTGTCACTGTTGCCCCCTGTCGCAGCCTGCGAACCGCCCGAAGCAGGGACGCGCGTCTGCTCTCTGACAGGGTGGCGCGCAGCGCGCCTGCATCGAGCACCACTCCCAAATGCAATGCCTGTTGGTGAGGTATGGGGGTGCTCTTCTTCCAATTGATCGCAAAGCCCAACTTGGTTAGGTGTAGGATCAATTGGGCTGTGCAAAACATTGCCCGTTCCCTGGACCTGGCCATGACTATGAGGTCGTCCAGATAAAAGAAAACTCTCATGCCATGGGCGCGCAGTGGCTGGAGCGCTGTGGCCACACATTTGCTGAACGTGCGTGGGGATAGGGAGTAGCCAAACGGTAATCTCGTAGGCTATCCCCTGGAAGGCAAAACGCAGATACTTCCTGTGCTCTGGAGCAATTTCTACATGAAAGTACGCGTCTTTCAGGTCGATGGTGGTGAACCAATCGCCCGGCTGCACAAGCCCCAGTAATTGTGTTATAGTTAACATGCGGAATTTTCTGCAGGCAATGTGCCGATTCAGGCTGCGGAGATCTAGAATAGGTCTGAGAACCAGGAAGTACATGGAATAAAGACCCTTTTCTCTGTGCTGAGGGTGCACGACAGACACCGCCTGTTTTTGCACCAGGGCCTGAATCTCTGCAGAGAGGAAACCTATCTCCTCCTGGGATGTTAGATCTACCTCTCGTATGCCTTTGAATGGAGGCGGGACGCTGCAAAACTCAGCTTCTGTCCATCCACCTTGTTAACACACAGCTGAGTTTCCATTCCCCATAACACTGTGTTAGGGGACAAGCCCTCAGCTGCCGGGCCCCAGCTAAAAAACTAAACAATATCTCTTCTTTCCTCTCTGAAAACCATATTTGAAGGGGGGTGAGTTTTTGTATTTATTATTAATACATTATTTTAATACGATTTTGTAAGACCCTGCAGGACCACCGACCAAGTTGTCCACACTCCAAAGTAACCCGAGTGACATTGTGAACAAGCACAATGATCTGAGAAGAAATGTTCGGCCTACTGCCAGCAACATGTTGGAAATGGTAATATCTGGATGTTGCATTCAAATTATTTCACAACTTCTAAGGCATAGTGTGCTTCATTGATTATTATTCTGAGCATGGTTTCTCATTTGATCTAGCCTATTAAAGGTTGATTTGATATTCCACATTGTTCCCTTGTGCAGAATATCAGTAGAAGATAAAATGATTTCCAGACAAGCACACAGCACCTGTAGATTTTCTGGTGTTTTACTGGTGGTCTGCGTGTGCTGACCCCCCCCCCCCTCCCACAGAGCTGGAGCAGCGAGGATGCAGCCAACGCTCAGAAATGGGCCAACACCTGCTCCATGAACCACAGCCCTGACAGCTCCAGAGTGATCAGCTGTAAGTTCATTATATAAGTCCCCATGTTTTAAAAAAACTAACAAAAAACGTACTTTACTAAAAAGTCAGACACACTGTTATTTCACAAACAAATAGGTAGATGAGAACTACAGTGTTACTCAACCAGGTTGTATCATAAGCTGTAGAAGAAATATTATTATATTGGCGATGATCGGACTAGTCCTTAGTGAATAATTACGTTAAATATGCCACCGTTGTGAAACTTAGATATTGCTTTAAAAAATTACAGTTTTTGAACATGAAGTACATTCATTTTAGATCTGAGGGGAACAAACATAAGTCTTTTTTATTATTGGTTTCATGAAGTTGTAATGTTTGCATAATGGAACCATTTTTGTAATGTATTGTATACATTTTTAATCGAAAAAGTTGTATTCCGCATATGTCATACCAGATGTGGACAAAATGAGTGCCTATTGCCTAATATTAAATAAGAGTACCATTATAGATGAGATTAATTTAAAAGCCACAGCGTTGGCTCTCAACCCAATCATATCATATTTTAACTACTCCAAATATGATATTTCGCTATCAAAGAACTACATTAACAATAGAGGAGGGGGTAATATAAGAGGCAGAGCAGCACATAAAGCGGCCATATGTCCTTAGAATGAGAGAAAGGGTTGGTGAGGGTTCAACTCCATTTCCTGACTATCGACGACGATTCCCTTTTAATGTGCGATCAAGAGTTGAGCGTACATTTATGATGGTTTTTAACAAGACTAAAGTGTCTCTCTCTCTCCTCCTCTTCAACCTTTAGCTAGCGGCTGTGGAGAGAACCGGTACATGTCCAGCTCCCAGGACCCCTGGAGCAACGCTATCCAGGACTGGTATACGACGAGGTGCAGAACTGGCACTACGGAGTGGGATCTACCAACGGACGAGTGGTCGGACATTACACACAGGTACAATTATATCTCAGTTTGTGGAGCACTCTGACTAACTTGCAAACAAAGAAGCCAACACTTTTGAAAATATTTAAAGGTCACATATTACAAAAAGTGAGATGTCCAAGTCTTTTGTGATTTTCAAACATACTTAGTATCCCAAAGAGACTATGAAAAGAGTATTAATCATTATGATGACCTCCTGATTTTACTCTTATTCTCTGCACAGGTTGTTTGGTACAGGTCCAACAAGGTTAGCTGTGGTGTGGCGTACTGTCCCAACTCTCAGTACAAGTACTTCTACGTCTGCCAATACTGCCCACCGTGAGTAAAACATGTCTTCCCCTCCTTTTGAAAAGAAAAGTCCAGCATACTTTCTCACTTAAAAATAACATGTATATGAATATTAATGTATGAGTCCATTGAGTTAAAAGGATCAAGTCCCATGATGTTTTATTAAATATATTTGAAAAAAGAAAAGAAAAAGCTTTCAAAAAAGTATCAATCTTTAACATTATTTTTCTTCTCTGATAAAAGTGTTATCGTTTTGTACATTTTAGACTATGGTTGCTTACTTTTCGTGCTATTCTAATACTGATGATATAGAAAGCTTAATCAGTATAATTAATTAGAGGTACGAAAAAAGCACAGTGATGCTTTGCAGGAATGAGAAGTAAAACTGCAATTTGTCTTTCTCCACATCCTGAGTAGTCATTAAATAATAACTCAAAGTGCTTTGCCTGCTCAGATCATATTCGTGACATGTTTGGGCTGAGTGTGAGTGTCTATTGCTGTAAAGTTTAATATTTGATGCTCTGGCCTACATTACAGCGGAAACTTCCAGTACGCTCGCCCCTACAAATCAGGACCCTCCTGTGGTGACTGCCCCAATGCCTGCAACAACAAACTGCGAGACTTCATCTTATCAACAACTTTTAAATAATAATGGATGATTGGAGTACACTTAACTACACAAATGATGTTATAAACGATTTATTAAACTTGTTTGTACTGCTTATATATACACTAAATGGGGCATAAAAAAAACTGTTGAATTAATAAGTGTTTTTTTTACATTTATTCAAGTTATGTTCCTTTTAATTATAAGCAGGACAATTAACCGCAAAGAAATGTCAAAGGTGACACAATAAAATCCAAAACGTTCCCTTGCCGTCATTGTAGAGTAATGCTGCAGGACTAGATTCAGTACATTTGAATGCACACTTGTTCAAGGGAGATGCATCTTCCCTGGCTTTCTCATGGCTTAGAAAACCAAAATGATCACAAGTAAAATCGCAACAAGTCAAAAGGTAAAATAAAAGAAATACATTTATTACTAGATTCGTTTAAATTCAGTGAGTGGAGCCCAAAAAGGTTTCTTTAAGCACAGACGGAATGAAAATGTACTTCTTTCAGTATAACTTTGTTTACTTCCCGGATCTCAATGTAATGATGTAGATTTACTTTGACGTGAAACAGTGAGATAATTTCTGCTTTAGGAACATATTTGAGAACAAGTTGGAAAAAGTCCAATCTTAATATTGAGCTATTTATGCATTCATTGTCCTTTCTCTTGTCTCCTGCAGCCAACCCCTGTCCCTACGCTGATAAGCACAGCAACTGTCCTGATCTGAAGGCGACCTGCAGTAACGCAGACGTGGCCTCTTGGTGTCCCGCCTCCTGAAAGTGCACCTCTCAGATCATTTAAATGTCCTCATGGGCTCTGACATATCAGTCAGATTCAATAAAAGATACTTCTCTTTAAGGCGTGTGTCCCTTTGTTGATTAATAAAGCCTGGAAATAGTTGAGCGTATTAAACCAAAGAATAGAAAGGAAGTGTCCTCTGGCACGGGAACCTGACTAGGCAAACAAACCCTTCAGGAGCAGGCGTCCTTTGACTGTACGTGAGGAGTAGACTCACCAAGAGGAAGGAGAACACTTTCAGAGGGTGGATTTGGCACGAGTGGGGAGGAAAATTAATTTGAAATGGATATCCTATGGCTGTGCCAAGAAGAAAAACACAGTTTGTGACCACACCTGATTGCTGTGGCTGATAAGAAAAACAGATATTTAAAATGCTCATGTTTTCCTAAATCTTATATGTCACAGCATCAAGCTGAATAATCATAAGTAGTTATTTACTATTTTAAATATGTAACTGAATGTTGTTTTAAGACCATGCTGAAATCCCTGTGTGTTTGATTATGATACACTGATAAGACCCAGGTAGATTTTGGGAGGGCTTCCTGTGGAATCCATGCTGCAATAATTCCAGAGGAGGGCGAAAAGGTAACTTCCTGTTAGATAGGATGACATCCTGTCTTTAAAACACATTCCTTCTCATTTAAAAAGAAAGTGTTTAGCATCTAATAATAATACATAATATGTATATAGTGCCTTTCACGAAACCCAAGGTCACTTGGGTATCTGTATGTTACGCATTCCAAATGGTGGTATCTAATTTAGTAAATTGAGTTTGTGCACAGTATTTCCAATTAGACCTATTGTGTACTGTTATCCTCAATCAATGCATTAGAACCTACTACTTACTCCTTTTTAATCCTAGTTGGTAAGGACAATCATTAATATGAGATGCACAACACAGCTAGTGTCGTTGCATGTGATATTTCCCGGGAATACTGCCACATATCCAGGTTGATAATAAAGATAAATGCAGGGACTTTCATCAGTGGGCCATAGGCTCAACCATCTCTCTTACCTCAGTACCTCATTCACTGATAGATGCTGCTATAAATAAAACATGTTGTGATTATTAACTGAGGAAAATATGCTGCTGACACTTGTTCTTCTTGTACCTTCACTTCCGGCGCCGCGCGAGTGGCAGCCTGTTACAGCAGCTCTTACTCACACTGAGTAGTTTTCCTTATATTTCCTTATTTTTTTACCTATCTTATCTTTTATTGCAACACTAAGCTGTCTGTGGCTCTTTCCTGCTGTAACGCTGCAAATGTCCCCTCTGTGGGACTAATAAAGGTATTCTGCTTCTGATTCTGATTCTGATTCATACATTTGATTTTGAATCCAGGACTCACACACACAGCAGGGGTCTTGTTTATTCTTATCTTATGTTACCTAGTTAGCATTTTTTCTTTCTATTTATGCATATTTTACTAATCACTCCCCTTTTAAATACAATATAGTACACATTGGACTGATTTCTTACTTTATTTGTTACAACTATATTAAATAGACAAAGGTGTGCTCTCTCTCTCTCTCTCTCTGTCTCTGTCTCGCTGAGACTGTGTGCTCCTCCGTGGCGATGACGGCTTGCGTTAAAAAATAATAATAAACATATTTGTAAAGTGGGGGGACACAAACAGGATTTCGAAAAGTGGGGGGGACTGTCCCCAGTGGAAATTACGCTATGCGTGTGTGTGCGTCAAGTGCAATAAATATGCAAGTTGCAACACACACACTCTGCCCCTCATGTGTTGTACAGTATAGGCTGGCATGACTAGGCTGTGTTCAATGGGGCTGATGTGTTGTGTAGATTCTGCCAGAATCGATCGACGTGTTGGAGACCCCTGCACTACAGCATAATTATTAAGTACAAGGGTTTTTATAAACTATATATACACCATGGATGAATATGTAATTACAAGAAAAGAAGGCTAGAGGTTCCTAAAAGTACAATATATTTACAAAAACGTATTTAACTGTGGAGTTTGGAGTGTGTGTGACTATTAATAATGCAGGTTGTTACTGTGGCTGAGGAGCAAAACATGAGGCTGTCTGAAGTTGTCATGACGGGCGGCACAATGAGCCCTCCATGGCCAGCAGGACGCCCCTTTAGTGAAGTCAGGCTGCTACGTTTCTTTCAAAATGCATGCTTTTACTTTGTCAGCTCATTTGAAAAAAAAGATGCTCCTACTTCCCCCACATCTGAGGCAGAGACAGTGTGAGTCTCCTCGGGGGTCAGAGGCACATGTTCCTCACAGCAGGCTCCGGTTTGAATAAGGCTGTGTTTGTATGAGTAAGGCAGATGCAGTCTGAGGAGCACAGGTCTGCTGGTTGGAACTCATCCAGACTGGCTTGTGTTCTTCCTTTTGTTCTGTGTTTCCACTCAGCACTTACACAAGAGGTTGTTTTCATTTCTGCTCATTAAATAATCCACTAACTTCAACATTGGATTTCCTATTGCCACCTCGTCACACGCACTGCTATTGTCTTGAAATTAGCTGCCTTTCATGTGATGGCAAGCTTTATGCATTCAAAAATAAACACTTCATTTCTCCAATATTGTCTGCATGCCAAACACCTCAGCATGTAAGAGTCATAGAAAGGTCTGAGCCTTTTAATCTTGCTCCGTCACTGCAACCGCCCTTGTGGTCAACGAAGGAGAAAGTAGAGCGCCACCTGAAGTGGAAGGAGGGTTATTGCCCCAGCAGAGGGGAGATAAGGGGATGAGTTTTTCCTCTCTGCCAGTGCGCCCAGCGATAGCAGAGGCTTTCGGTTTGGCCGCGCTCGATAAGCCCAGCTGTGCCATCCTGTGGGGCTTATCAACTCCAGCAGCGAGCCACAACAGTTGGTCCCAGGGCCAGAGATGTTTACGACTTCGGCGTCAAGTTGTCTTCCTGAACAGAAGATTATCTAATATGGGCCCAGTAATGAGTATGCTCATGTTCTGCATTGTTGTAGATTTACCATCAATTAAAAAACATATGAATATAAGTTGAATCAACAAACCTGCTAGTTTCTGCAGCAAAGATGGACTTTGCAGTTACCTCGTCTAACCTCACTGTTTAAATCCGATATGGTGACACAGACTACTGCAGCTCTGCCAGATAGCCCTGTGCATGACCAGTGACAGAGAAAGTAATTTAGTGCAGAGGATACATTTCCCTTGCTATTTCTTTAATTAACCTGTGTATGAAAAAGAGTGATAGGCGTGGAAACACGACTGTAACGTTGGTGGAAACACAAAAATACTTCAGTTCATAGACAGGAAGACACTGAGAGATCAGTTACATCAGACTGTCCAGACTGAAGACAGTTCATTTAGTCTGAGCTGCTATCTCCACACGTCACAGTCCCTCTGGATTGGAAACAGGATGCTGGAAAAATAATAACTCAGTCCATTTGAATCGGACCACAGATCTCAGGGCAGCAAACTATATTTGATTTACTGTTTTCAACAGAGTCTAAAACCAAGATTAAACACTCAATGATGCTGGACCAGCGAGTCTTTGAAAACAATCCTGAGTTTAGGGGCAAGTTAAGGGCTGCTGCCAACATTAATTTCTGCATTGATTAATAATTTTGTCTATAAAAAGTCAGAAAACTGTACAAAAATGTCAATCCAAGTTACTCACAGTTCAAGGTTGTGTTTTAAAACGTCATATTTTTTCATAAAACAATTCGGAAAAGCAGGATCATCACATTCAAGAGGCTTAAAAAGCACTTTCTGCATTAAAAACAAATCATCGATTTCCAAAATAAGTGATTATTTTAACTATGATCAACTAAATCAAAGCAAATCAATTATTTGAATAATTGTTGGAGCTCTTTTTGAGTTTGTTTTAACGTCAAAATTGACCTTGAAATTCCATAATATTATATCAAATCTTGGCAGTTGTTTTAATGAAAACCACTTTGACTAAGCAGTGAAACTTAATTTTTGAAAAGCCCTGTAGAAATAAATTGACATTGTCTTAGGGCTGCTCGATTATGGCAAAAATCATAATCTCGATTATTTGGGTCAATAACTGTAATTGCGATTATTAAATGTGATTATTCATTGACTTTGAAAACATCCATTTAATGGAGAAAAAACATTTGAACAGTATGTTTTTAACAGTTGATGACCCTGAACTTTAAGTATAATTCAACTGAAAAACCAAAATAATAATAATAAAAAAATAATCGTTTTATTTCGATTACGTTGTTTTCGTAATCGTTGCAAGCCATAATCGTAATCGCGATTAAAATACGATTAATTGAGCAGCCCTACTGTACATTGTCTGTAATCCAGGGTTTTGAGTCTTCCAATGTTGATGTTTTTGTCTGGTGTTACGGCTGGATTTAAAATGTATATTCCACCTACCAATGCCAGCACAACACACACACACTATCTATTATTCAACATGCATCTTTAATGGAGTGAATCGTATTCTATTAAGTGTCAGGTCAGATTTGTTCACCCACCTGTTGTCGATATTTTAAACGTTATCAGTTTCTAACAAGATCGCCTACTATCAGATACGTTTGAACTGTCAACACTCCCCTTCCAAGAGATTGTTTTAATGCCTGAGTGACTGAAACATTGCTCTCTGGGATCTTAATGCCCTGCAGTCCTAAAGCAGGGCTAAAGCCCCCATAATCCTCCCTGTATTAAAGTGTCACCTGTGGGAAGTGAGCTCCTGCCCACTGAGAGCTACAAAAAAACATTCAGTCCTCCCTCTGATGAAAGCAGAGTGCTCTATTTGTGCCGCTTCCTTCCTTTCTTTCCTTGAGTGCTTTAAGATGCAACACAATAAACATTTGCCAACAGGCTCGTCAGCTCGCCTCTTGAGCTTTCATCACAAAAACATGTCCCCTTAGCCACATGCCAAAACACCGACTTTCATCGATAAAGGCCTGAAGGAAGGAGCATCGTAGCCATGGCAAACACTTCATATCTAATGTGTATGTGGTAACTGGTCCTATAGTAACCACATACTTCCCTATATTGTCCTGAGAAGCTATAGACTGGGTGCACAGTATGGGGCTTTTGTGCGCCCTGTGCTTCCTCTGGTTGGTGTGGTTATTGTTTCATGAACTAGCGTGATGGCTACGAGGTCAACCATTGGCCAAAGACAGAGCTCTCCCAGCTAAATCAAACAGGTCTGGTTCACGTCAGCCATCAGCGGACGGGTGTTGTTCTTTCTCTAAGTCGCTGCCTGTCTGATTGCTACACTCACTCAATAGTTCTCCAGAAAATGTACATTAAACAAACATTGGGAGAGGGGTCCCAAGGCAGCAGTAAAGGAAATGGTTAAAGTGTAGGCGTATCCCAAAGACAATGTAGCGCAAAAAATACATGCACTAACAACCACAACTGCGGAAAAAATCTAAACAGCGGACTTAGAAGTTGAACTGTCTGTTTGGATTTGACTTGAATTCATTAATGTAATCCTATTTATGTGTTTGTTTAGCAGTCTGTTAGTTGGTTAACGTTATATTTATATTCTGGTCGCTGTAACATGATTATGGTACAAGAACTTTTGAAATAAACCCGTACTATATGTCCAAGAAAAAGTATGTCCATTATTCTTTTTAATTGGCTTATAATAGGATATCTTTGAACCATTTTTATTTGAAAATAGAGACATATCAGACCTCAATAATATGATTAATACGTTCTTAATACATAGAATTTGGTCAAGATTCTCTGCAGCACAAGAGAAAAGATCATAATAGTATATATGTAATAGTATCCCAGTAATGTCAGTTGCATGTTTTAAATGTATTGTATTTACTTGCTTAAAATGAAATGTGTTTTAGGTTGACTTTTAAAATCAGTCCAAGGACTACAGATGAAAAATAGCCTCTTGGCTAACTCTGGCACATTTACAGAAATGTTCATTAATGTTCCTGTCCCTGTTAAATAAATGAATAAATAAATAAAAAATAAAGAATGATGAGATTTTCGTCTTAAGTCCATTTAAAAACCATAGCTTATAACTTATAAAGCTGCTTTAATGGGTATTTTATTAGGAAGAGGTGATAAAAGGAGCTTTACATTGATCTTATAGTGCAAAATGCAAGAAAAGCAGCTTTTCAAACAAGCTGATCTGCATCTATCCTTATCTACACAAACTAAACTGAAGATAAACATGTCCAAACAAGACTATCTTCTTGAAGATAAAGAGCAGATACAAACTTGGCTGGAGTTACATGATTCAAACGATCAAGACTGAATCCAGGAACGCTTGCTTTTCTATACATTTGTGTTAGCATAACTTATATACTACATTATGATGTGCACCAGTGTCAGATTATATGTTCTAATGGTATGTATGTACTAACCAAAGACAAATTGCAACTGGGATGAACACTGTGGGGGGAAACTTGTGTGTAGCAATGCAGTGGGAGTCACAGACTCAGGAAGGAGACACGGGGTGAGCTGGAGCTCTGATGTCAAACACTGATGGTTTAATTAGGAGCTTCGGCCACATTCACAAATCAAGTCAAAGAGTCAGAGGTTCTGACTTCACGGGAGAGTTGCCACGTCAATTCTGAAGAACTCTACCCCAGACCCGTGTATGTGAGGCTCGGAAAAGGAGTCTTTTTTATTATGATCCTTGGTCTTGGAATGACCTTCAATCACGCCTCAAACTGACGGCACTTGTCTCAATAGCATGTTTTAAATGCAAGTTGTCTGAAGTCCTTACTACTAGCTGCTCTCGCAGTAATAAGTAGTGTACCTTTCTTACTGTCCTAATGTGCACAATGTAGTGACTGCTTTTTCCTCTTTTTTTCTCTTAGTTATGTTCTCTGTATTTTATATGTTTGTGTTATGTGTTATGTGTAACGTCGCTGCCTTCGTGGCCAGGTCAGCATTGAACATTAGATTTTGTCTCAATGTTTTCATCTGGTTAAATAAAGGTTAAATAAAAAAAATCAACATGCTGCATAACAAGATGGAAGCATAACACCTCTATCAGCTGACGCCAACAGGCAGGAACAGGGAGACAAAACACTGAGAGCACAGTAGCCAAGGTTACAGGTGCGTGGGCTCAGTCAGGACAGTTTGAACTGATCAACTGGGTCAAAGTTATGGACTTTGGAAAATATTTCCCCAACAAACACCAAGTCAATTTAATCTAAAACACCTCGAAACTACTGACAAAGTGTTGAAGGAGGACATTTAACTTCTCCCTCAGATTTGGGTTACATTTCATTACATTTGTCAGCACCAGAATGTAAACTGCCATATTTATTTATTGTTTTATTAACTTTATTGTCCCAACAAACTAAATGTATTTGCGGTGGAAAACAGCACAGCAGCAAACAGACGCAAAATGAATAGCAGAACATAATGCTTATAAGAGTCTAAACAATTCCACATGCGATATTGCATGTAGTCCGAAATGCATTCTGGCACCTGTTGGCAGCATGTGACTGATGTGTGTGTGATAATAAGTGAAGCACCAGATGGAGTGAAATAGTTCCTGGCTATGAAATGTCTGAAGCCGGGGGCCCCAAAGACATCCTGATGGAAACGCCTAAACCTCTGTGAGCTTGATCTATATATGTGACTAAAGCCATATGCACATTTTTTTTGTTAATACAGCTTATGCATTCACCTCGTCCATTACGTTTTTTGTAATGTGTTTCAAGGTTCCCGCACCAATGGTCATGTTTGTCGAGATTTTACCAAAATGTGATCATATTGAGACTTTTCTGAAAGCGATTTCCCGGCCACATATCGGCCTTAGATTCTGCAACCATGTTTGTTAAATAAAAACAATGTTTGAGTCTGTATAGTAGTTACGGCCCGTCCACACAGCCACGTTAAAAAAAATCTTCCAACGCCTCTGCCCATTGACTTTGAATGGGGTGACGTCACTTTGCGCCAAACTGCATTCTGGGGAAGCAAAGCGAAGATTTCCAGGATTTTCAGGATTTTCAGGATTCAAAAGTTGAGCAATGTTCGACTTTTGAAGCTTCTGAAGCTTTCGGTGGAAGCGTCAGCCAATCGAATCATATGCCAGTACAAGCTCTAGCCAATCAAACCGCTGCTTGTGTGTCAGGGGCGGGAGATTCATGTGATTGGTTGTTGGTCGAGCTTCAGACACGCCCGCCGGCAAGCTTTTTCCAAAGCCGCTGTGTGGACGGGCCGTTACTCCTGACAACATTATTGAAGCCTGTACTTGAACAAAAGTAACTTCGCCTAGTGATGAGGACAACATGCAGCACTTGCTTATATATATGAAGTTTGAAACAAGCGTTACGTTTATAGCAAAAGGCTGTTTGACAAAAACCTTCTATAAAACCTATTGGAGTTATTGGAAATGTTGGGATCCCATTGATCTGATATATTGTTACACCCCCTACAGCATAGGCTGCATGTCATTCTTCAACATACTGCAACTTCAAGGAAACCACAGCTTTTACCACTAGAGTCAAATAGAAACTCAATACATTCTCACATATTCTTAGAGCCACCTTGGCTTTTCAAAAGTTGGCTCCTGCGAATAATTGAACTTCACTGTCAGCTTTCATATTCATCATTTTTGTATGACTTTCTTGAAACGAACTGTCTGGGAAAAATTGAATTAACAATGTATCCGTCCTGCTGTATTATCAAAAGAAGGAGGCCCAACGTCCTGTCAAATATTGCATGAGAGCGCGTTATTTTCTCCAGAGCGCTGTTCTCACTGCAGCGCTCTGGCTATTTTTCTCACTCTCTGCCTTAATAATAAATAAGCCCCACGGGTCTTTACATCTGCTTATCGCTGCTGCCACAGTAATCTGACACAGCCGTTTGCCGAACCTGACATTTACGCAGAAGACGGCGAGCACATTCCTTTTTCTCATCCTGGTAAATCTGTTAGCCATTAGCCGTGTCAGACAGATGCAGGGACCAAATCCATAAGCTTCACTCAGGAATGGCTTGGTCATGCAAGGGTCAATGGCTCACCGTTCATTATTTCGGTGGCAGCCAATGTATTCGTGCCACAGCAGTTATGTGACGTGAGAGAAGATAGTTTGAAAGGTCAAAGTTCAGGAGTGGGTTACCCCAACTATTTGGTAATCCTTCACTTAGTTTGTGTTTAAGTCCTTATTAAGTTCTTAATGACCATACGAGTAATAGTGCTAGTTTCAAATTAGTGATTTGCTAAATCGGCTTGCACCAGTGGAGATAGTCAAATAATTCAGTTGCTATGAAGCCTCTTCAGCTCCGTCAATTATAAGCTATCAGTAAACAGGAATTCACTGTAGCATCCCGAGCTTTCATACAAACTACAAACAAATCATTTTTAGGTAGAAAAATCACTTTAAAAATAAACTTAACTTCTGAGAGAGTATTTTGAAATGTCAGGTCAGATATGATTGACCTATTTCCCACCCCATCTAAAGGGGTTGTAGCATGCTAACACTCAGTTAGCTAATTGTGTTAACTAACAGTATGTTATAGTTACACATGGCAGATATTATGTGTAAATATTGTAGTGATATCTCATCTCCAAGTAGTTACTAGTTGCAATAAAAGTGAAATAATTTGTTTTCATCTTTATTATTCTAGTGCGCATTGTATCACAGTTGCTCTAGAATAAGAAAATGCATTTTTTCCTATGAATTCCTCGTATGTTTTCTATTATTTTCTATAGGGAAACACATCTGCATCTGGTTGAGGGAGACAATATATATTTTCACAGTGACAGGTCAAACTTTCTTAGGGAATATAAACGACAGAGCTGGAGATTCATAAATGTTAGAAAGTTGCATAAACAAAGGACTCTAAATGATTTACATGAATAAACAACATGAGTATTAGTAAACAGAGTGTAATTTAATGACATTACATTTTAATCTAATTTACACTTCTGTCATAAGCAAGTACAGCTGTTGCTACATATTGCACTGCTGCAGACATATGAAGTATTGTTGTTGTACCCTAAAGATGAATGGGTTTAATTTTAAAGGATGGGTTCACCCTCAGAATAAAAAAAACCCGACATACTTTCTCGATGGCCGCTTACAATTTATAATGACGCAGACAATTTCGGTTTAAATATTCCACCAATCGTATTGCTAGACAAGAACGTAAATGCGGAACGATGCTTCAAATTTCACATGTTCCACAATATACAAGAGGGACGGTGGTCATGAAGCCGTAGTGCTGTAAAAAGCACGACCAATCATCTGAGCCGGCCCGGCTAAAATAACTGGATGGCCTACCTGCCTGTCAGCCTTCCATCTGTGCACAAACTTATCTCGTGCCCTCATTGGTCATGTGCGCGTTCGTGTGTGTTGGAGGAGGGGCTCTGTAAGGAAGTGGCACATTTTTTCCAGCTGTGTATTTTCAAATTCTAGCTCACTCAAGCTGGTTTCTCCAAAATTACCTACCCCGCCTTTAATCTACATCTTGTGACTTTAATACAGACTTTGGGTGACAGCATTGACATGGCATGGCGTTGATATTTGTTCATTCATGAAACTTCATGCTCAAAGATTTAGTTTAATTAAAACAAAAATAAGTAACTTGTGCTATTTTCCTTATAATAGGGGACTGTTTGTGTAGTCAACGTTGATTCTCCCCAAACAGCCAAGGTACCCATGAGACATCAGTCAGTCTGGCTCTGACTGAACTCAGAGCTCACCAGGATTTTAAATGTATCTTTTTATTCTGTAATTTCCCTCCAGTCTCCCTACCGTTTTACACTTGTGTCTAAATGTTTATGAAACAGATTCATAAAGCTCCAGGACAATTTTTCGCTTAACTGAAGACATTTTCTACTCGTGTTATCGTCAATTAGTGCCACCCCGGGCAAGTTTGTGTCTTGTCGGGTCTTTCCCTTGGCAATTTCTGTCTGAACGCCTGATAAACCCAGCCATAACATTATGCAATAGCAAACACATGAGTATTAATTCTGTGTTTTGTTGTTTTGTTTATTGATGTATTTGTGTTGTTACATTACCCAACAAGTAGATGTTAAAGGCATTTCAGCACCAAAAGAAAAGCATTACTCAAAAATAGAGATGAATAAATATTGTAAAAATAAAAAAGGACGATTCAAAAGGGGTTTTAGCATACCAACACTCAGTTAGAAAATACTGTTGTATAACATCGTTTCAATTTTCATTCCTGTGACTTTTACAGTGAGCCTGAACCAACATTGCATGCTCACACACATAAACAAACGCATACCTTCTTAGAAAATTGCAAATATTATCACATCAAGCTGTTTGTATAACCTAAACATGGCCTGTTACATTGGAACACATGCCTCCCATTTACAGTAAATGGACCTATACTGTACATCTGTGTAGCCCTTATGTAATTAACATGTCTCCTGTAATAGCTCACATGTGTGAAAACATTCAAACGGCTGGATCATCAGACAAAATACATAATTAAAATATATTCTGTTTCATGTGGCTGTGGGAAATTATTTGATATAATCAGTGAACTGCTTTGAATCAATAGTTTCAAGGGGGGATTGCATTACTCAGCTGAAACTTGCATGACTCCTCTGTGTTTCTGCTGCATGCCAAGCTATTTTTTCAATGTGTAAATGTTTGAAATACTGTAGTCATTAATTGTATCATATATACACAAAGCTCCTCCCAGCTGTGTGGTCTGCTCTGGCGTTCGCGTGACAAGTCATTTTCAATTTTTTTCCTCCCTTTTCTACTTCACCGACATGCCTCAAACCAGCAATCTCTCTACATCCTGTGCATTCAAAGCCCAGTCTCCATTAAGTCAGGATGTTTTTTTTCAGTTGCTCCCTCACTCCTTCCTCCGTTTTCCTATTTCTATGGGAAGTCCTGGGTTGTGGTCCAATCATTTTAGTTTTTATTAAGATGTTGGTGATAACGTAGTAAGTTGATTGCCGCGTGGAGCCACATGAGGAAAGGGTGCGGTGAAGGCCCTCAATTAAGCGTCATTTAAAAGAAGCCTGTGCTAGATAAAGCAATTACAACATCACTGCAGGCGGGCTCTGTGTCTAAAAGGCAGCATGACATCAGGATTCACTACTGAGGAAGCTCCAGCGCCGACAACCAAAGGCTTTCATACACAAATAATGTGGCAGGCAATTCCTTTCAGGCTTGGTGGATTTAAAAAGTCTTAAGATAAAGACTGTGGGAAATCAGAAGGGGAAAAAAGACAGAGGTGCTATTACGTGTCCTTTAACCACTCATGCTGTTACTTTGCAGCGTACACACTTGACATTTAAAACTAAAAGGAAAATGTGGCTTCAAAATGACATTATGAGTTCAAGTCAAGCTCTCGACCCATCCCATGTTCAAATCAAATCAAATCAAGTTTTATTTATAGAGCACATTTTAAAACGATTTTTGGTCGAGCCCAAAGTGCTGTACATACAATAAAAATGCTTTACAATAAAAACACTTTACAACAAATACAACAGCACAAATACAAAATAACACACAGGGAAATGTCAGGAGTCGTGCTCCGCTCTGACTAGAAGGCCAGAGCTCTTGTTTGAGTCACTTTCTCACCAGAAGAAATGTTAACAATTTAAATTGTATTGGGTTATCGTGCATTTTATACTTGCAGTGGCCTGGGACCACAACATGCTTGTCTTATCTTTATAATTGAGGAAACTAGAAAGTAAAGCAAAGATTTCTCTTTATGGAAGAAGTCCCACGGCACTACAAAGTAACCAAAGTAACCCCTCCCCCCAGCAAATAGGCGGCATACTGTTTCTGTAAACAGTAAGCATGGTTTGAAATGTATTTGTAGAGCTAATAGGTTTTTATGTAACCAAACGTACACACGAAACCAGCCTTCAAGTAATTCTCGTTGAATCTTTTCCTTTAAAATCGTTTGTAAATGCTGAAAATGTGACGCCAAATTGCTTAAATAATACTTCAATGTTTATCCTTCCAGAATCGAGTACCATAACCACACATAAAAGAGCCCTTAGCGTGCTTCTGAGGTTCAGTTACTGTACATATCCCTGCTGTCACAGAATAACACATAGCTGCAATTTCTCTGTATCACGTTCTGCACATGTGGTTTTGGTCCCACAGCGTTCATACTGTACTCACGCTCCTCTGTCGGCACGCAGCTTTGACTGATGCCTGTTGCATATCCCACGGAAACTTGATAGGCATGGCGTAAAATCCTGCACACACCTGTTAAACATTCGAGTTCTCCCAGTCTTCTTCAAACAGCGCTGCCTATCTGCATCCCGTGTGCAAAGCCTTTAAACGTGCTGATGTAAGAGGAAACATTCATGTTATATTGAAGAAATGTTTGATTGACAGAAAGAAATTCTCCTATTAAAAACGTTATCTGAGGTTTTATTCAAGGCTCAAATGTGTGCTTACGTGTTGCCGTAGTTTATTTTCATCTCACCTGTCATTGACAAATTCTACCAGATGGATGTCCTCTTAAAACTATGGGATGCCAAACAATTGCAGTTCACTTAAATAGCATAAAAGAGCCACCGCAACATAAACATGATGAATGCTTGTGATTGTTCTTGATTGCTAGCATCTAACATGCTGATTACCCGCCTGCATAGGCTTCCCGCCGAGCGGCTTATCAGGGTGTGCAACTGTTCCCCTCAGCGGCAGGAAGCGAGGGGAGGGGGGAGGGGGGGGCGTTCAGGGGGGGCTGTGGTGCGAGAGGAGGAGTGTCTTTGAGTTATCATTCTCTCCATTCCAGTTCACTCCCCCAAGATGCATCAATGGTTTGTGGAATTAAATGGGCAAAATAAATCATGTGGTACTTGTAATTATAATTGTTTTCAATGTGGTGATGGTTTCTTAAGTCCACCCACCACAGTTTCACAAAATCCTGTGCGAAACTCAGTCAACCTTCAATTTCGCCATCAAGCAACAGACTACCTCGCCTTTATTATAGCATCACCATCACAATAAATACCAACATCTAATAGCAGGTTAGCATGACATTTACTGAGGACTTCATGCCCATCAGAGGATTACTGATTTCCATGTACTTCATTTCATCTTCAAAAGATGCCACATCTGCGATTAATTGCGATTCTGGTTTCTTCTCAGAAACAAGAGAGCCGATCCTTTCTCCTAGCAGCCATGCAACTTAACATTAGCTTCACCAGCAGTCACCCACTGAGCCTCTGAAATTAACTACTTCTTTGACCCCTGTAAGCAAACTGATCCATGCTTCTGCTGTCACATTACACCTAGTTTAACAGGCTGCAGTTGTTGATCAGGAACAAAGAAGACTTGATCTCAAAGCAAACAGCCCAAACCTTTTCGCAAAAAAAAAAACAGCACAGGTTTCTTGGGAATATTAGCTCCTCAACACCCTTCAGTAAAACATCTGTTGACTCAACGACTTCTGCAGCTGGAAATGTGAAAAATGTCCCACACGTATGAATTCGATCCCTTCCGTGACTAATCTTAACATAAGTGTCATTTTCCAAGAGATTCCTTGCTCGTTTCTCAGGTGAAATACTGCTACACTACATTAGAGAGACTGGGACTCACTACAGAGGGGAGATTCATGTTTCATAACTTCCATAACTCGAGTGTCTGTTGGATCCCAGTGACATATCCACACCTGTCGTCAAAGTGTCCTTGAGTGAAACACTGAACTCTGTCTGAACCGTGATCCAACCTGGCCATGACCTCTGTGCTGACATGCTGTATGTATGTTCAACCGTGTCACAGACGGATGTAAAGAAATGACAACTCATGTATTCCGCTGTGCAGAAGATATTATTGATCAAGGCTGTGTTCTTCATAACCTGCATTATGTATGTATGTATGTATGTATGTATGTATGTATGTATGTATGTAT
>CALSBZ010042951.1:721112-743791 GCA_943591055.1 Gobionotothen gibberifrons | reverse complement strand
TATGTATGTATGTATGTATGTATGTATGTATGTATGTATGTATGTATGTATGTATGTCTCACCCAGCTCATTTAGTTATTTAAAAGCAGTTTGAGGAATTATATGTTAAGAGTAAGCTTTTCCCCTTGGTTTGATTGTCAAGTCAGCAGGATTAGAGAAAAACGACTGGCCCGGTTTTCACTAAATTGGTTAAACAAAGGGTGTAGCATGGGCCAAAGAAGAACCCATTACATTTTAGCGTAGACCAAAAGAGTGGATCCACAAATGATGTTTCACTCTTGTTAAGCAGTTGTTCTGGATTCAAGCAGTATCAGAAATTCTGACACTTTCATGATTATTCTGACTCTGACTGAAATTAGTTCTAGACTGGAAATAAATCCTTCAAATGCCCTCTCAGTTTAAAATAACAACTCTTAAACAGCTATTAACATCTACAGATGCATGCCATCTTACTCGAACACACAGTATTTTTAGCTCCCAGCTTGTGGCATTCTGAGCCCTGCAGGCAGGACGAACCTGCAGCGCTGCACTGAACCTGCATCAGATTATAAAGAGAAACACTATCACAAATGTTTCCCAGTGGATGCACAAGCTGCATGGAAGACTTCAAAGAGTCTCCACCGCCTCACTTTTAGGCGAGGTCAAAATTCACTCGAGGAACTCTCCTGCTTTCTTTTTTATATCGGGCCTCACAAATCAGGCTGAACAAATTCCTCATGCAAAGCTCTCCAGATCTCACGCACATTTATGTAAAAAGCTTTATGGGATGTTACCCCACCCAACAAAAGACTGATTGCTTCACAGTTTTGATTTATGAGGAGAAAAGACCTGCGGTTTGTCTGTCACACCATCTGGCCTCTGTTTCCAATCAGCCACAAACATATCTCTATATGGAAGAATCCTCCAAACTGAGGAATGTGGTGTTGATCCCTTGGGTATCCAACAAGAGGCATATACGTTGCTTCACACGAGTGCAGAGGTCTGTGTCCTGCAGTGTTGGGAGAAGGACTCCTTGTGAGGATGTACTGGTCCTCATTACAAGTGATAAGAAGTAAATACTTTAGGGGTGGGGGCATCCAATAATGATGCATGTGGAGTTGACCTTTGCAGGAGAAAGAGCTGAACAAACACAACCAGAATGTTCGTACGAAAATATCAGCTGCTCGGTGGTGCCCCCCGCACGAGAAGAGCCACAACAAATTATTGAGAAAAAGGTTATTTGATAGATTGAAATGGATTCAAGGTAAACATTTTAATCCACTCAACCTTCTAAAAATGAAACTGAACTTCTTCATCATAAATGTCAAATAAATCTACGACATCTGCTCTAAATGCTCAGATAAAAGTTGTCCTGGGTGTTTCATCAAAAATAGTATAGTATAACAATATATGAGGCAATGGAGCCCTAAACCTATGTTTGACCGTAACATGTGGCAGATTAAAGCCTGTCCAGGATTGTCGTGATGTTGAAAAGTAAAGCGAACGAAAGTAGACTTCCATCATGCAGCTCCTCCGCCCTTTGATCCCTTACACCCACCGAATCATCTTGTCGTTACAGTGTGACTCTTATTTGATCGATGGATCAAGGAGGAGTATCAACTGTACGGTCAGTGTGGTTTCAAAGCAGCGCAGGGCATCAGAGCGGCGAAGTCATGTATGTTGCATAACGGCACGTGGAGATCCAGGACAAAGGATGGAGGACATTTAGGCTTGATGGCTTGTTTATTTTCCACAGATCTGCGCTTTACGGTGGGGTTGTTAGAGAGCAGAGATAAATCGCCTAATGGCTTTCCTGGAATGTTCATGTAAGTTCACAGGGAGGCTAGATTAAAACTGATGTGAGCTGATAAAGGAATTGGCTGTTTAGCTAAGCTGTTTTTCTTTCTACTTTGATGCTTTAATGTTCAAAGTTTCTCATATTCTATGAACGTAAACAAGCCAACACATTTCTTTCCAGCAGCAATAATAGGGTTTGTTTGATGAATTCTTGAATTATTCTACATAAGATTGTAAGGGCAACAAGGGCTCTCATCTTGAAACTCTCTAAACAACCCTCACAAAGAGAGACAAACTAAAAGTCAAACAAAGCGGACTAGCTTTCAGACTAGCCAACTCGCATGGCTAGCTCCTATAGAACTTTAGCGAGGAAGCTAACCATTAACATGCAGTTTCCCCTGCTTCAGTCTTTATGCTAAGATAATTGTTTCCTTCCTGTAGTTACATACTTAAAGGTCTCATGTCATGGCCATTTCTAATCATAATTGATCATAATTCCATTGTTGAGGTCTACTAGAATAGATTTACATTGTTCAATGTTCCAAAATCACATTGGTTTCTCATACAGCATCTCTGTATAGTATGTGTATTCACTCTCTGTCCTAAACGGATCTCCTGAATGGAGATTTGCTAAGCTAACGCAGTATATGCTCCGACCGTCCACACTCACAACAACGGCCTACAGACATAAATAAATGGTCTAATTTCTGAACAGATATGAGGAGCTGTGAGCTTGAGGGCTAACAGCTAACAGCTAACAGCTGATGTTGGTTTTGTGTTTCGCATTGAAGATGACGTCACGGCTCCGCCTACACTGCATTACTATAGTTACTACCAGGGGCGTCGCCTGGACCTGAAAACATTCGGGGCTTAGCCCACAGTGGCTATAGTGGAATTTTCTACTGCAACACTCCCCACACGCACACACACAGTACACCCGCGACTGTTACAATGAAGGCTCGATAATCAGCTCACGGAATATAGACAGGGGTAAAGTGCTATTTTTTTATGAGTGGGGGCGGACCTAACCTCCTCTAGGGGGGTCCGGGGGGATGCTCCCCCGGGAAGATTTTTTTTTAAATATTGAAGTTAAAAGCATCAATCTGGTGTACTTTGAGAGCAACATGGAGAGATCTATGGATACATCTCTCAACACATTACATTACATTTCATTTTAGCTGATGCTTTTATCCAAAGTGACTTACAATGACCAATTACAGGGACATTCTCCCTGGAGTAACTAAGGGCTAAGTGCCTTACTCAAGGGCACACTAGTGGTGGTGTTCCAGATGGGAACACCCATATGAAACAGAACAGTAAACAGATTTTCTTTTTCTTTATGGATATTTTACAAATCACTCCCCTTTTAAACTCTATTCTTGTTTTACTGCCATATAGTAGATTTCATAACTGTTTTTCCTTTATTCTCTTATAACTATAATGATCATATGAAGGTGTGCCGCGGAAATAATCTTTTGAATAATTTGTGACCAAACCGTTTGAGACCCACTGAGATAACTTAGACTAAAGTTAACTATCTAAACACTCAGAGAGTCCTTTAGCTCACCTGAGCCTCTCAGTCTGAGAGGAGAGGACTCTCCTCCAGCTTGTTGTGGAAACAGCTCCTTATGTCCGTTAGTGCAGCTAGCTAACCAGATGCTAACAACACGGTCCCTGCTGCCACCCGTCTCCCTCTCTCCCTCTCTCCCTCTCTCCCTCTCTCCCTCTCTCCCTCTCTCCATCACACTAAATGCGCTATCGCCACACACACACAAAGCCGAGCTTGAATGACACAAGCACACGTTTATTTCCATGCAACTCTCTGATTGGTCTGGTGTCTTGCCTCTGTTGCATTCGCTAAAGCCCCGAATGCCCAGGCCAGGCGACGCCACTGGTTACTACCCCAGTTCCTAAACTGTAATGGAAACGCAGCATAAAGTGAGTCTGGCCTAACGAGGCCATACCGTACTAAGCCGAGCGAGGCCCTGCAGTGGAAAAGCGCTATTAGAGCCTTGGTTCCTCGGGGGAAACCCTGCTGAGAAATGTGAGAGTTTCAGAGTGTTTCTTTATTGAAAGTCTTCTTTATATAAACTGTTTTGTAATGCTCTCAGTCAAATTACTGACAGATTAAAGCTGAGTGGAGGAAAGATGATGGCAAAACTACAGACATAATAATTGGCTAAATTATTGTAGATTGCAGTTTCACCTTTAATACAAACATTTGTCAGGGTTAGAGCTTCTCTGGAGGGAAAAATATTCAGTTTGTTAAACAGAGGCATCAAGCAGACAGTTTGTTTTGTAATGAATTCACTAAAACGCAATTAAAAAGAGCTAAAAGAAGAGAAAGCTAATGTGAGGGAGTATCTGTGATCGTCATGAATCAATGACTGTGGCAGTTGGACCACAAATCCTCCCATGCTGTTCAAGTTAGCTCACTTGTCTGTGAAAAAACAAGCATGGCCCCGCCCATTGTAAAAGCCTCCACTATCTGCCAAATATTAGAAGGAAACGCTGTAAAGCACATGTTCAGCACGAGCAGATAAATTCTAGAAGTGCTGCAGAGTTTTTTTATACTTCTCAACATTTGGAAGCAATTTTCCAAAGGGTCTGGGAAAACCCTCACTCTGCTCAGCTTCAAGACAAACAGAAATGTGTTGCTGGCAGTGATTAAGTACTCCGCTCATTCATAAAGATCTCGGACCCAAATGACGGACCTCTGGCCTGGGGTAAATTGGTGAGAGGCCTCAGACTGTCACCACACTCGCTGTGGGACCCACTTACAGGATCAGAACCTGCAGGTCAATCAGAGGGTCTGTTTGGATGGGTTCCAGTGGGAAAGGAAGCACATGCATGTACTGTATGTGGCGAAGCAATTGAACTATGAAGTAACCATATCACAGTTACACACTGTCTGTTGGGGTCAAGGGTGGACAATGTGCTGCATTTGTTAAATCAACATGAGACAACTGACCCTAAGAGGCAACGTCTTCCTCGCATCGACTCAATGGTGGATCAATGGAATAACTAGAATTATTTACATACTGTAGGTACAATTTAGAAATACTGTTACTAGTGTTTTAATTAAATGCTACATTAACTACAATTTGAGAGGAAGTAATGTACTTTTTTACTCCACTACAAAAGACACATTCTTAGCCTTGAGAGTTTTCCCTGTTTTGTTTTTTTTCAAATTTGTTTTCAAATGTATTAGCTGTCCATCCCTAGATACTTTTTCAGATGTATCAAGGGTTAGGCTTAGGGTTAGGTAGTAGTAAAACATGATGAATGGTAACATTATTATTCCAAATCAAATGTCTTCATAAAGGGGAGTCAACACTGGAACACATTACCAACTATAGGCGGTGGTGGTGAAGTCCATAGAGACTTGGCTTGGCAACTGGAAGGTCACCAGTTCAAGTCCTGGAAAGACCAAGTGCTACCGAGGTGTTCCTGAGCAAGGCACCGTTCCCTACACTGCTCCCCGGGCGCCGTACATAATGGCAGCACACTGCTCCTAACACTAGGATTAGAAATTGTTTTGTTACATAGTACCTGCACTACGTCATGACAATAAGTTGAATCTTAATCTTAACTAAATCAAATCAATTTCTAGATATAAAACATACTTTCCACTTGTGTTTGATATCAAGGGTCTCAAGTCTTTTGCACAAAGAAAGAGGAACTGTGTTCAGTAGAGCGGATAAAAGAATACAAAAAAAGAAAAAGAAAGATGTGTTAGGGTTGCTATTATTTTTAGAGATGTTTTACATGTTTTAAAGACTTTTATTTTACTAATAGAGAAATGCTCCGGTCCTAACATTTAAGTTAAAGTAAATATATCAACAAGCCAAACGTTGACAGAGAGAAATGAGTAGGAAGGAGCAGTCATTAAGTATTTTCTCTCATGTCCGCTCACTGGCAGAGTGTCATTATTTTTGTGTTTTGTTTCGTCCCCTCTGACGTCCACAGAGGAAACCCATCCCCTTGTGCAAAGTGCACGAGGGGGGTGTTCACCACCCAGGCCCCAGGCTTCTGCCCTGTCATTGGTCACTACAAAACCTACATCAGTTTAAAACCAGACACCACTTTCATCCCTCCCTTCACACAGCACAACCCCTAAAAAAGGCAGATAGTGAGGGACAGTCAGGCAGAGTGAGGGACTGCGAGAGACACCAGTTGCTCTCAGGATGCCTGCGTACGCCACCAACATGAGGATGAAGTTCCCCATCGTGGCCTTGGTTTTGGAGATTATCACCATCATCCTGTTTGCAGTGTTTGTGGACTATGATGATGGGATACGTGATGACCACCATGACAAAGCCTCCAACAAGAGTGACCATAAGGAGCCAATGCCCATGGATCTCTACCCCAGTAAGTGTACCTGGGGGCGCTGAGGGATGCTCTGCTACTGATGCCTCAATGTTTGGTCACTAGCTTCTTTTAAGGAGGTTACAAATAATAGATTATGATGTTTTATCTAATGGTTTTGGCTTTGTTGCAGTTTTGATGTAAACAGAGAAACAATCCCCTTATTGAGGGCTCATCCTGGGTGATTTTATTTTGCATATGGCAAAAAAGTCAGATTAAGAAGCATTAGGGGAAATCCTGAAACTAATTTCTTTTCAATTTTTTCATTTAGAAATAAATAAATCTACAAATCCTCCACATTTCACAGCTTCGCTACTCTAGTGTTGAGCTTTGAAGTGTTCACTGCACTGAACTCTTTCATGGGATTTCACTTTTAAAGATGTAATTTTCCAATTACCTGCAAACAGAAATAGAATAATTTGGAGGCTGTTTGCAGGTCTGCTGAATGCAATAAGAGGAGTCATGGGGTCACATTCTCATCCCTCACAAAAGTCTATTCATACCCTTGCAGCTGAGGAGTCAAAGAGGGTCCCGCAGGGAGACGTGTCAGGTCTCAAGCAGAGGGACCACATGTGATTTAAATCAACATGTCTTGCAGATAATAAAGAACAAAGGCAGATGGTCAAGAGGGCAGAAAAAAGCTCTGTATTCGATTAAACGTATTGAGTGCTGTCTGCAGTTCAGTAGTTTTCTTTGCATATTGACAACGTATCTGCATTAAGATAACTGCAATTACAAAACTGCTGTGCTGCATGAAAGTCTGCTCAAGATAGGGCGGGGCAGGTGTGACCCAGAGATTAGCTGGACATATATTCTTATTCAGATAGGAGGATAGGCTCGAATATGTCTAGCAATATAGTCTTCTCCAGAATTTCATTATAATGTTTTCCGTTTCTTTTTTGACCCTTCATCACACTCAGCAGAGTTGAAATGTAAGGAACTCCTCTAGGCATGTTTTAAGACATGTAAAACGCACTCTGCTTTGAATAAGACTGTTTCTGATAAGGTTTCAATAAAAAGGTTGATTTTCTTCTTAGAAAGACATCCTTTACCCTCATTGAATCATCCATCCCTGAAAGTGCAAATGTGTTTTAGTGAGGTTTAAGTCTCAGTAGTAATGCAGCATATTTCCACATTACACTTGTTGAGTTACAAATTTGACCAGGAATTACCTCCAAGTTGTCATATGACAATCTAATGAGTTCATGTGTAAACTCATTCTGCCATGCAACCTCACTGTCTGCACAGACATATAGAACCAAAAAAAAAAAAGTGTATCTACATGTTCCAACAATCCAAAACTGCCATCTTTAGATATGATAAATCTACAACCGGATTTAAAAATGCCAATAATCAAGTACTGCCATTGTGTTATGTGAGCCATGACCATTTGAAACGGATTGGATAACATGAATGCTTGCGGTTGCGTGCAGAGGTCCGCTATCCAACACATGCCAGGCATCTGCAGTTAAAGGATCAAAGGAAGGCGAATGAGCAGAGAAATTGAGCACGGAAAAGCTACCATGGATCAAAATCAATCCACTTTTATAATAATGTAAAGACAATTTCTGGTTGTCCTGTTGATGAAACACTGCATATGTTTGTAATCAAGACCCTAAAAAAGCTATTGCATTTTAATCAGGAGCTAGCTTTAAGAAGGACAACATCAGAGAAGAGGAAATGGGTTGCTTTTGGCATAAAATAATAATTATAAGAACTTAATAATAATAACTTGTATTGCACTGTTTGCATCACTGCTCTACAGTCTGCAGTGCGTCCTTAGGGGATCTTGGCTCAGAAGATTACTAAGCGTTACCGAACATCTGGGCGTGGTGCCAGTCAATATGGCTGCTTTCCAACTTTACCTCCTCCCCATCCTCAAGATTCTGTTCACTAGAAGCCCCTACTACAAAAAACAAGTCTGTGTCACCCAGCTTGGAGGGAGGGGGGGGGGGGCAAGGTGCAAGTTGGAGGGGCAAACAGCTCAGTGAGCCAAATCAATATTTACACTTTTATCAGCTCAGTGTTCAAAATGCTGACCATGTGTTTTGCGGCACTAAACACACAAGAGGATTTTTCAAGCTGATCATTTACACACATTTCACGATTGTTTGGTTAAATATGACAAACTCTTTAGAGATGATATGACACTTAAAGCCACAACATTTTGCCCAACATGAAATGAGCAGAATGGCTTTTAAAAATAATGTGTATCCACTGTTTTTGATTGATCCAACTTGAGTCAATTGGATTCATTATTTACTGAGCAGTGGACAATGTAAATGATAGGTTGACAAGTTGAGAACCCTGAATACAGATAATAAGATGGTAGTAAGATTGGATTATTAGTTGTATCTAAGTAAATTAGGGTGCTCAATGTATTAATACAAATTGTTATCTGTTTAAACTACTCATTAATCCCACTTAAAAAAGAAAGTGCATGTCGAGCAGCAAGGCAACCGCTCTGACTGAGTAGATTTGAGCAGCTCTGTTTGTATCAGATAAGTTAATGATTAAAGCAGCCGTCACTATAACATCTGTTTTAGTATTCTGTGTTTTGAACATGTCTAGAAAAAACCCAGTTAAACACTTCACAGTTGCACCCTCAGATACTGCCTCACTAAACTAGATGAAAGGGGTTTTCACCTGTTATCAAAAGGACATGTTTAAATGTGCTGGAATACTCAAATTGTCTTTCTCAACAGTTGCAAAATATAATGTTGTAATATAAACCTACAGCCAGCTGCTGGTTGGCTTAGCACAAAAGCTACAGCTAGCTTTTCCCTGCCCCCACGTAGAAAAAAGATCTTGTTTTTGAAACGAAACAATTGTTTTTATAATCGCGTTGTGGTTTTTCAGGGGTTTTGTACCAATCTATTCGTTTACTAGCGTCCATGTCTTCATCGTCCCTGCTGGTTGCCTTAAAACACAATAGCGACTACAAGATTGGTTGGCGATGCTTTCCAGTCAGCTCGCTCTCATTGGCTATTGCAAGTAATTGCTCAATATTTAATTGCAGTCCCTTTTTGCAAAACAGGAACTGAAGTTGTAAACATCATTTAAAAGCTGAACTTATGCACCCCAGAGAGCTCAACTGGTGCTTATGAGAAGGGTCAACAACGTAGACAATGTAAACACACACACTACAGGACTTCAGGACAGCCTCATTTCGGAACCCATCTCAATTCTTGGGAAGGGCGGATCGGACCGAGGGAATCCACACAATTATCCTCTGGAGGGGCAAGCATTAGTCGAGACAATAGTGGCCACCTTTATATTACTCACTGAGGAAATGAAGCACATTGTTCCTCAGCGTGCACTCACCTCCACCTTGATGAATTTTCCATACGGGGGGGGGGCTCATCATATCAAACTCAAAGGCTTTTTGGAAACAGGAATCCCCCTTCTTGTTTGGATAAAGACTCCTGGGGGCCCTTCACAAATCCGCCCGAAATGACATGGCCTTAAAGATTTTTTGAATATATCCTCTTGGCCTTTTGTTTGTCCTCATTGCTGAGAGTAGAGTGAAAACAACATGCACTGCTAATACAATATGGGATGTGATTCCAAACCCAGCCGTCTTTGTCCGACTATCAACTGAGAGTAATGGATAAGCGTGTGCTGAACATTTAAGATCATATGCACTTAATATAAAACAGTACAAGACCACAAACACAACATTTAACAGCAGGATTTCCCAGAATCCCATTCACTGTCTTATTGAATTTCTTTCCAAGTTAACGGGTCACGGCCAACAATACAGCCAGTGTTAAAGGAAATGACTCCCGTGAAGTCCAGTAACTGCTCAACTAATCATTTGAACTACAAAGTCGAAAGAATGTAAAAGCAAATTCTTGGGTAGTTTGAAAGTGTAGGCATTGAGGATAAAAGTGTTGATTGAATTTCAAGGCTGACTCTTGAACAAAGCAGGGTCCTGTCATTCAATCATCAGCAGAACTGAACTCTCTTCTCATCTCTCCAGTGTTTCAGGATGTCCACGTCATGATCTTCATCGGCTTCGGATTCCTGATGACATTCCTGAAGAGATATGGCTTCAGCAGCGTGGGCATCAACCTCCTGCTGGCTGCCTTCGGCCTGCAGTGGGGCCTCCTCATGCAGGGCTTCTGGCACATGACCAACGGCAAGATCAAAATCAACATCTTCAAGTACGAAAGGCTTTTGCTGCACCCTAATGGACACCAGTTAACCCCATTATTAACATTTGATGCAGATTATATATATCACAAACTAATTAGCTGCTAAATAGATCATTACGCAAGCGATTATGATTCTGTAAATGATAAAGGTTTAACTTTGTTGGTCTGTGGATATTTATCGTGTATAAGCAGTTTTATAAAGTATATAATGATCCTGCCGAGATGTATTAGCCTTCAGTATGTATGAACAGACTAAAAGGCAATTTCTTTGATTGGTAAAGATTCTCGTAAAATAAACAATAATCACTTTATCATTAAAAATGTATTTTTCAGAAGACATTTGAATAATGATTCAAATTGATCTTACACCCCAACATGAAAATGACACTATAAGCCAAAATAACCCCAATAAATCACTTTTCCAACGAGTTAATCTCGACTAAAGACTTGTTGTGTTCTCCATTCTGCAGAATAATCAACGCAGACTTCAGCACAGCTACAGTTCTGATCTCTTTTGGAGCCGTTCTGGGTAAAACCAGCCCTGTGCAGCTCCTCATCATGACCATCCTGGAGATCGCCATCTTCTCCATCAATGAGCATCTAGTGGCGGAAGTCCTCAGAGTAAGTACACAATGACACATGCATGTGTGTTTGAACTACATGAGCAAAGCAACATTCACTGTGTAAACTGGATTTTATTTAACTTTATCAACCTTTCTTCCACAGGCTAATGATGTTGGAGCATCCATGATCATCCACGCTTATGGAGCCTACTTTGGCCTGGCAGTGGCTCGCGTACTGTACCGACCTGGTCTTAAAAACGGACATGACAACGAGGGATCCGTTTATCACTCTGATATGTTTGCTATGATTGGTAAGAGCCACTTACACTTTGCATCTTGTGCTAATTTAATTTTCTCTCTCTGGTTCATATCTGGCCTCCTGCACATATATGACGTATGCCACCTAGTGGACACAAATAACATTGCAGCAAAAACTGATGAATGAAAGCTGACCTCAGATGTGTATCAAACACAAAACAAAAAAAGTTCCTTACTTGAAGTGTGAATTGATAATAAAAAGAATTGTAAGAGTACCTGATATAAATGTCGTTTCTTTATCCCACTCGTCTACAGGAACCGTCTTCCTGTGGATGTTCTGGCCCAGTTTCAACTCGGCCATCGCTGACCCGGGCTACGCTCAGCTCACAGCCGTGATCAACACGTACCTCTCCCTGGCCGCCTGTGTGCTCTCTGCGTACGCCGTCTCCAGCCTGGTGGAGCACAAAGGAAAACTGGACATGGTCAGATAACTCTGATTTCCACAATATTACAATTCAAAAAGTCAAAATAAATGTAGTTATAAACTTGTTTTTCTGTACTACAGGTGCACATTCAGAACGCCACTTTGGCTGGTGGCGTTGCCGTGGGAACATGTGCGGACATGAACATCGGGCCATTTGGGGCCATGCTGATTGGATTTGTGGCTGGCATCGTCTCTACCCTGGGCTTCAAGTACCTCACTGTGAGTGGAGAGTAAAAGCCAAGCAAGAAAAAAAAGGCAGATTTTGAATTTATGGTGTAAACCAAAGATATATTTGTTGTGCTGTGATGGGCTTTTTATTTAATGTATTGTTATTGAGTTAGTCCAGAAAAATGAAGAAACTAATAGCTAGACTAAAAGATAATAAATATACTCATTGCAAAGCACTTGATATTTAACAAAACAATATCATTTTTCATTTGATTGTCAAGATTTATCGATTTCTTGATGGAATCCTACATTTTTCCATATGATGAAAGCTCATGCCCTTTCATTTAAATCAGAATACTTCACCTTTCAAAAATACACTCCTTTGTATTCAACAAGAGATCTTTTTTCCCCTCTGCAGCCCATCCTGTCGTCCCACCTGGGCATCCAGGACACCTGCGGGGTCCACAATCTGCACGGCATGCCCGGCATCCTGGGCGGGTTGGCTGGCATCGTGGCTGTGGCTCTGGGGAAGAAAGATGGGTAAGGACCATTTGACTCACCACTAATCCTTCATATACCATTAAGAATATATATATTAACATGTGACTATATTGTAGTTTTGAAGTAATGTTATGATTCAGTTAAATGTCAGCTGTCTCCCCTCCTCCTCCTCCTCCTCTTCAGAGGTAATGCTGCCATGCAAGCTGCTGCCTTGGCTTCGTCCCTAGGGTTCGCTTTGGTTGGAGGTTCAATTACAGGTAGGTGGAGGAGACGAAACGTGAGATGTGACAGAACACTTTCATTCATGAAGGCAGGGTTGTTATGATCTAGCAAAAAGCCTGATCAAACCATTCATTTTCTTTTTCAAGGTTTAATAATGAAGCTGCCATTCTGGGGCCAGCCTCCAGACCAGAACTGCTACGATGACTCTCTTTACTGGGAGGTAAGGAATCGCACTCCTCATAAACAATATCTGTAGTGTCTGACTGTCAAGCCTCACAAGTAAAGGTGGCAGTACCCTAATATTTGTTTAAGTTATTAAATTAGATGGATTGTATCTTCATAATGTGTTTATCAGACCGACATGTTTTGATAAACAGTTCTTCCTGTATTAATTCCATCCATCTGGTACTGCTTGCTTTAGCCTCTGCTAGTATACGACACCCAGGTGGTAAAGCATATAAGACAATAGTTAGGTTTCTTTCAATATGCTCCATAAAAATAATTTGGACTTGATGTTTTCCAGGTTCCTGCGGAGGAGGAGGAGAACGAGGAGAGCTTGGCTCACGCCGATCACTCGAAGAACAAAGCAGAGGTTTAAAAATCTGCTTTCTGTCCCCTGAGCTCGAAACTAAGAAGGATCAATAATCAGCTACACCATGTCAACAGATGTCAATTTGTCAATTATATGAATGTGATTACATGCATTCAAGAAATTCGACGATTTGCTCTACGAACCGACACAAGTCAATTTGAAACAGTTTTGAGCAAAGATATTTCCAGCAGTGTGAGTTTAAAAGTGTAATAAGATTAAGCAGTGAACTTTTTACACAATATTTTGAACTTTCTAAAAATTGTTGACATAAATATTTGGTTAATCCCATTGACACTAAGACAAAACATTTCAATAATTTGAAACAGGGAACTTCAGGGATTTCTTTTACACTGAATTTAACACCACAGTGGACCACCTCATTGACTGCTGATACACTTCCATAAGCTTTTTGTTTATTTCATTTTATATTATCAAAAGCATGTTTTTTTTAAGATATTAGTATAGTGTGTATTTCTTTTCATACATTATTTTATTTTTCCAAACACTTGGCGCATGTGTTTCTGCTGAGGCTGAGGTCAGAGAGAGGAGTTCCAGCTCTTCTGACCTGCGGCCTCACGTCACCTCACTGGAGCCCAGCCCTTCTGCAGGAGTCAGTCAATCTGCGTGAACCAGCAGCTCTGACACGGGCAGGGATAGTCGCATTATATGTTGTAACTAATGAACTTATCTCCCGCTGCGTACGATCATTTTCTATCTATGTGTTGGCAGCTGTACAATTTCTTTAATGCATAGAGTATGAATGTATTTAGCATTAAATTGGTTGTTACTGGGCAAGCTAAAGTTCCTTTTTTGTCTGCTTTCTATTTACATCCAATGTATTCTTCTTGCATGTACATACAGTTAGCTTTTAGACGGATTGACATGGTCAGTTTTATCAAAGTCCTGCATTGTTGTAAAAGAGCAACTGGTACTGAATATTTTTCAGATGCCTTTAAAATAATTCAACAGGAACTTACACATTAAAAATAAAAAAGTCTGACATTAAAACAAGGTGCAAATGTGAAGATGAATACACTTTTTTACAATGTTGGGTGTTCAGCTATATTATTTCTTCTGTTTTTCTTGTGGTGAGTTACTGTTGGAATCATTTAAAAATAAATAACTGCAGGGCTAGATAAAACTGACTACACATACAGTAGTGTTAATCAATATTTTGGTTTGTCAAACGATGTATGATGCCCAGAACACTGAAACACATCACATTTTGTATTTTTATACAGTGGGCATGTGCCCTTATTTGTATAATATACTAATACTGTCATAATAAATATGTTTTTGTACAATACCAGTGTTTACGTGTTTTTGTGTAAGTAAACTTGCAAATATTTATGGATATGAAATCCATAAGGTAAGGTATTTTTGCATAAATTAAAAAAGTGGACTATAATCCATAGAAGTGTGTCCTACGTGTCCCGTGTAGTCAATAACACAATGCTGCATTGATTTGAAGTCAGTGGGTCACACACGACATGGAAGATAATGCAGAAATTACTGAAATAATGTTCCATTAAAATATGTTTGTAAAATAAATTCATGACATATCAGTAACAAGATTATGTGTTTCATATAAGACACATTTATTATATTTTTGAATGCATAATGCTTACTAATATTAGCAAGTTAGACTGGATTTATTGAAAATTACATTGGTTTTGTGCATAGACTTTGTGTCATTCAAAAGGTCATTTATTTATCCTTTGGACACCATGATAAACTTCGGCTACTTTAAACGTTAGCAGGATTTTAGCTTTTAGTCCACCATATTTATATCAATTAGGGGAGACACTGAAAACACACATCCTAAATTACCATGAAATTGAAACTCAAAAACAAATCGCGAACATTACAAGATGCTTTGTTGCATATTGCACTACTTTCTATTCAGCTAAGCTAAGTTAGGTGTAACGTTAAAGTTAGCATAATAAACAAAAAGCTGCAACGTAAATCATTATAATACGTTACTATAGAAAGTGAAGAAGCAAGGTATTTGAACCTCGTCTTCTGTAGTTCTTAGTTTATATGTAAGCAGCTACAAATTGAATGTCCTAATTAGAAATATGTTATGTTACAACTTTAACTCACCTGTACACATACACACAGCTACGTGCTGTTCCTCGCCTCGCCACTGGGGGGCGCTGTTCTGCTCACGGCCGTTTACGCTCCCATGTTTTGAACGTACGGGCAGCGGTGCATTATGGGTTACAAAATGTCTCCTAAGAGTGCTGGCTAATGCTAAATTACTAAAGGTTCTGGCAACTAAATGTATATTTCTACCCTTTTTTACAGCGGTTATAGTGGCAGTACATATATCCCTGATATAGTAACGGTATTCTGCTGCCGCCATGGTGAGTATAGAACCTAATTTCTCCCCAGCATTAGATTATTAAATAGCTCAAAGCGCATTTTAGCTTTAGCATAGTAGCCCGGTTTAGCACAACAGAAAGGACATTAAATAACTAAACATGTGTTGAGTCCGTGAACAGAAGTGTCTTACCTAGTTTTATTTTTCAGGTTTATCTATTCTAGACGGTTAGTTAGAACTCTGCATTGTGTTACTTAGTAAGTTAGAGCCTTCTTCCGGGAACGCTGATCGGAGTTCAATATGATAAATCTGTCTCCTGTCACATCATGACCTCAATCACAATGAAATACACTTTTCATAAGTATTTGTCTTTTTTTCCAGTCAACGAGAACGGAGTCCAGGGTGTCCAGCTCGAGCTCCAGAACAGATGAACGGAGGAGATCAAGGAGCACAGGCACGACCGCTTAATAATAATAATTATATTCAAAATATCAGTCATTAGGGTCCTATACTCTGGGATTCTCTTTTAACAACCTGTATTTTAAAGACGCCTAATTTCCTTCACAAGCATTATTTAGGATTGAAATATCTATTAACTTTTATTTGAAAATCTGTGTAGTTAGTATTATGATTAATAATCTCATTGGTGCATCATGTCACAGTTGGTTGTTCATCCACAAAGTATTTGGGTTACTAGTTTTTCAATCTTTCTGTCTTTTAATTCAGGTCGGGAAAAAACTAAGCGTAAACGCAGCCGCAGTAGATCGTCCTCCTCCTCATCTTCTTCCAGTTCATCCTCATCATCTTCATCCTCATCATCCTCTTCTTCATCGGGTTCATCACACTCATCCAGCAACAGTCGGAGTAGCTCGAGCAGCAGCGGTAAGACTTCATCTTCAAAGTCTGCAACACATGCAGGAATCTTTGTCGGGTTTTTTTGTGTTGAATTGTATTTACATTTTTTAAGAACTGTGTGCTTTGTTAATTCACATGTTAAATCTATGTTATCATGATAACTGTACTAATATTCATTAATCATTTCAATGTGTTTTGTTGTTTTTAGACTCCCGTAGTAAATCCAGAAAGCAGACTAAGAAAAGGAAAAAGGAGAAAAAGCCCAAAAAAGTAATCTTTGACATTTTATCTCATTTATAAAACTGGCAACCGGTTTAATTTAAAAGTGACTGAGGTGTTTTATTACCGACCATGACTCTGACTTAAATCCAACGTATTGTCTATCCTGCAGCAGAAAGCAAAGAAAGAGAAGCGACACAAACGTAAAAAAGACAAGAAAACAAAAGAAGAAGAAAGCGCGGGACCTGTTCAAATATCCAAGGTAACTGCCCGTAAAGGTCCCATCATTTTCTTCCTGTGTCCCCAAAAAATATGTATGGCTTTGCACATTATTTTAGATGGTAAGGAAGTTTCACCATTTTCAATTGGACATCCTCCGATTAATTTAAAATAAACTAAAATCAAGTCCACCGAGACAAGTTTTGCCCAAACGTGCTCCAAATCTCACCAAACCCCATAAGATCTTATTCTATTTTCTGTATACCTGAAAGCAATTTAATTGGACATTGTTTTTTTTCTTGTTTTGCAAGTTTTTCTAGCTCTAACCGCCGCTACTATGATCTTCTTATACAGGGTGTCCGCTGGGTCTTAAAAAGTATTACAAGTTGATAAATCAATTTAACGAAAATGATGGCTATTAAAAAGTATTAAACGGCATTTTCCAAGGTATTACATTTTGTATCTTGTTTTCAATAAGTATATAAATGGTCCAAAGAGGTTGTATTCTACAGTCTGCCTGAATGTAATCATTGCGTAGGTGTGTAGTGTGATTCTGTGTAGTTTATTTATGGCATCCCGTTGGGTTTGACGTCATCTGAACAGGACATCGCACGCTCACTGCTTGATAGCGCGCGAAGGTCCGTTTACGCCGGTTGTCAAACAACATCGTTATGGGGAAATGCAAGTTAGCGTCCAAATGGTTGGAAGATAAGGAGGAAGGACAATCAATACTGTATATAGTAAATGTGAGGTGAAGTGTGTCGCCAAGGTAACCGGTTGAAACTCAAAGTGGCGATGAGGTCTTAAAATGTATGGAAAGGGTCTTAAAAGGTTTTACATTTTACTTCAGGATTCCTGCATATACCCTGTTATAGCTAGTGACATTTGCTCTCACAGGCTATGTAGTTTTTTCATTACTTTTGTAATCTAGTACCCTTACACTTACAAAACTTTCCTGCTAAATGACTTCTTCACCTCTCGTGATCTGGATTTTATGTTTCTGACGGAGACCTGGGTCCACGCTGGCGAGTATACACCGTTCTCTGAACTTCTTCCTCCTGACTGTACATTCTTCAGTTCCCCCCGTACTACCGGCCATGGTGGGGGAATAGCATCTGTGTTTAGAGCTAGCCTCCAATGCCGATTGCTTCACCCTGTAACTAGCTATGCTAGCTTTGAGTTGCAGCTTTTTGAACTTAACCCAGCCTTGCCTATACTCTGCGCAGTCGTGTATCGTCCGCCAAAGTGCAATAAGGATTTCATAAATGACTTTGCTGACTTTCTGTCCGGGATCATGGTGAAATATGATCGTGTTTTGATTTGCGGAGACTTCAATGTCCATGTGTGTTGCGAGTCCAAACCTCTGGTTAGGGATTTTTTAAATCTCCTCGATTCATTCGGTCTCATTCAGTCCGTAGCTGACCCAACACACGAAAAATGACACACTTTAGATTTAGTATTATCGTTTGGACTGTCTGTATCTGTGGATGAAATCTGTGTTACAACGCGTATCTCAGACCATTTACCGGTTCTGTTTACAACCTCGATCCCTTCCGCAGGAGTCGAATCACGTGCTCCTGCGCGTCGTCTGCGTTCGATTAACCCCTTGACTACCTCACAGTTTTCTGATATTTTTAATGTTTCCCTGATCTGTAAATTAGATGTGAACTGTGCTTTTAATGCTGATGAGCTTATCTCCATGTTTGACTCAACATGTACACACATTTTGGATTCTGTTGCTCCTTTTACGCTTAGACGCACCAAAGTTCTCTCAGAGCCTTGGCTAAATGACTGTGCGCGCTTGCAGGCGCGCAGAGAGAAAATGGAAAAAGGATAAACTCCATGTCTCCTTAGAAATCCTTCGTGCTTGTCTTTCCGACTACCAGACAGCAGTCAAAGCAGCCAAAACAGAGCACATTTCGCTGTTAATCTCCAAAAACAGCCATAAACCTCAGGTTCTTTTTAATGTCCTCAACTCAATCATTAATCCCTGTGATGCTTCTCCAATTGTGCCATCGACTACTCTATGTGATAAGTTCCTTACATTTTTTTATCGAAAAAGTATCTGCTCTTAGGCTAGCCCACACTATTGCTACCCCAGATCCTGCTCCTCTCCTGTGCCCTGCTGTCCTAGACCACTTTGAGCCTGTATCCCTCTCTTCTCTCTCGGATGTGGTCATGCACCTGCGGCCGACAAACTGCAGCTCAGATAGCATTCCCTCTCGCCTTCTCAGAGATGTTTTTAATTCAGTTGGAGCAAGTATTTTATTACTTATAAATACCTCTCTTGGCTCAGGATGTGTCCCAGCTGCCTTCAAACATGCCGTGGTAAAGCCACTACTTAAAAAGAAAAATCTCGACCCTTCCATTCTCACAAATTTTAGGCCCATCTCCCAGCTACCTTTTTTTATACAAAGTTCTGGAGCGAGTAGTCTATGCCCAGCTGCAGTCTTTTTTAACCACGCATGGAATCCATGAAAAGTTTCAGTCTGGCTTTAAACCCATGCACAGCACTGAAACAGCCCTTTTAAGAGTTTTTAATGATCTGCTCCTAGCCGCCGACTCAGGTAGCCCAGCTGTCTTGGTGCTGTTAGACCTGACAGCTGCCTTTGACACAGTGGACCATAGCATCCTGTTGTCACGGCTTGAACAGTCCACTGGCATCACAGGCTCTGCCCTTGCATGGTTCAGGTCCTACCTGACAGACCGTAGCTTTTCAGTGCAGCTGGGTGCCTTCTCCTCTGCCAAAGCCCCTCTTACCTGTGGGGTTCCCCAAGGCTCGATTCTGGGCCCCATTCTATTTCTCCTTTACATACTCCCCCTGTGTTCAATCCTTACAAAACACAATGTCCCCTTCCATTGTTATGCAGATGATGTACAAATCTATCTGCCTCTCAATTCCACTGCAAACTCTTTACAGTTATTGATGGACTGCTTGACAGAGGTCAAATCCTGGCTGAGCCAGCATTTCCTCAACCTAAACGAGAGTAAGACTGAGGTCATCTTTTTTGGACCCCAACCTCCAGCCTCCCCAGTTGATACTCTGGGCTCCCTCAAAAAAAACATCCTCCCCTCTGTCAAGAACCTTGGAGTGACCTTCGATAACACTTTTAAATTTGATAAACAGGTCAGCAGCGTAGTTAAAACCTGCATTTTTTTAAATACGACTATTGGCTAAGACCAAGTCGTTTTTATCTTTTAAAGACTTGGAAAGGGTTATCAACGCCTTTGTAACCTCAAGGTTGGATTACTGTAACGGTCTGTATGTGGGTATGGACCAGGCCTCAATTAGACGCCTGCAGCTAGTGCAGAATGCAGCTGCACATCTTCTTACGGGCCACAAAAAGCGTGACCACATCACCCCAATTCTGGCCTCACTGCACTGGCTTCCAATTCGGAACTTTTTTTTAAAACTCCTTTTATTTGTTTTTAATGCACTAAATGGGCTGGCTCCGGCGTATATAGCTGAACTCCTCCAGTGCTACACCCCAGCCAGAGCCTTAAGGTCTGCTGACCAGCTGCTGCTGGTAGTGCCTAAGACCAGGCTTAAAACCCGAGGGCACCGAGCCTTCGCAGCAGCTGGCCCCAGGCTCTGGAACACGCTGCCCCTCCATGTGAGGTCGGCCCAGACCATGTTTGTTTTTTTAAATCAACTCCAAAAACTCACTTCTTCTCTCTGGCCTTCTAGTCAGAGCGGAGCACGACTCCTGAAATTGCCTTGTGTGTTATTTTTATATTTGTGCTGTTGTATTTGTTGTAAAGTGTTTTTATTGTAAAGCACTTTTATTGTATGTACAGCACTTTGGCTCGACCAAAAATCTTTTTAAAAATGTGCTTTATAAATAAGATTTGATTTGATTACATGTGTTTTCCTTTCAGTACTTGAAAGACAAGAAAAAGGGCAAGTACAGCATGATTTCAGGGAAGAAGATCAAGATGAAAGTAAAGAAGACAAAGAAAGACAAACAGGTAATCTCTACTTTTCACTGTCAAGTAAGTGATCAAGTGTTTCTTGATAGTTTGTGAACTGATTTTAAACTTTTTTTTGTTGAAATGAAGCAAGATAAAAATCGAGCTCAACTTCTGGACTTCTTGAACTCGACCGTGTGAAGGCGCTATGGGCGGTAGTCGTGGGGCTCGGAAACCTCTGCAGAACTCAGGAAACGACCATTTGGAGAACAACAATGAAGAGTTCTCTGAGAAAGAAACGATGAGAACGACTTGCAGCAGCGAGCCTGACAGGGCGAATGTGAAGACCCCTAGCTTCCTTTTTCACAGGGCACTTCCCAGGTGGCCAATCCTTCAGCTTAGTCTGATAGCTTTTTGTGATATGAAAAGTGTTTATGTTTAGCAGTGTCATCCAAAATGGTGTCTGTAACCAAGCTTTGGTCACCTCCGATTTAGCATTTCCTTTACGAAAACATGGTCGCTCTCTTAATGGACCACAGATATTGTCTTTTTTATTTCTCGCATTTCTCTTCCTTGTCTAAATAGACACCTACATTACCCACAATGCAACTCTCCTGCCGACAGTTTGGCTGGAAATTGGGGAATGCTATGCTAGTGATGAGGAGTAGGCTACACAGGTCTGGTAAGCTCACTTTTCAACTCCGCACCCCAGATTATAAACGTTTCAACTTCCCCTTTTAAAATGTTTGTTTTAACTTCCTGACTCTGTCAATCACTTATGTCCACATTATCACATGTAGGATTGCCCATACATTTATTAATTTCTGTAGATATTAAAACCGTTATGTTTCCAAATAAATGTTGGCTGTGTGAGCCAAAGTGTTATCAGTGTTCACTGATATTTCATATGTACATTTTGTTTAAAAATGATTGGAGAATTGATTCTGTGGTTTGATGGTAACTGTTTTAGTATTACTGTCTTCCTCATTACCCCCATATTCTGTCATGAATATTTTTCAACATCAGACATTTATTAAATTGAAATATAAAATACTACGACCCCTCTAGTCCTCCTGTATCAATACAGGTGGAAGCTTTTGATTGGAAGATGGAGTAAACCTATTGTGTACTGTTGAATTTTGATGCGTGACAAACAGAAAAGAAACGGCAATAAACGGCTGGAAAGATTGAACTTTTTAGTAACACTTAGTGATCATTTATTTGAGTCTTTTTTATTTGAAGCCCTGTTGCAGGTGAAGAACAGAAGAAAAGCTTTCAGTTTGCTGACCTTGAATGATGAATTATTGTGCTGAGTCTTTGAGTGCTGTAGGGGAAGAAAACAGTGAGCAGTCTGTAAAGACATGACTCAGCCTCTGAATGACGTTAATGTTGAGCATTGGCTTTTAGCAGTCATTTGTTATGTACATACAATTCATACAGAAATCTCAAGCAACATACATTCGGACAGAACGGACCATTCACCTCTGCAGCCATTTAGTGTTGTGTGACATAAAACAACATTTTTAATAAGCTCCTGAAACATGTATGAGACAAGAAAGCCTTTAAATGACATTTAAATTGAATACATATTCCTATTCGGCCTGCATGAAATAGCTCTCAATTTATACTAAATATAAAACACATCACTGTAGGAGCTGATTATTTTACACTGTTAAAACGGTTTCAAGTGAAGTGCAGAGAATCTGAGAAAAAACACCTGCTCTTTAATGTGTGAATTGATGAAATGGTGTCGTACTGCAAAGACAGGGAGAATTGTGGGAATTATCCTGCCACGCTTGGTGCAAAGTGAACATCAACATCTGTCCCACTGAAGCGTCGCACCACCACTGTCCTGTGAACGCCTCAGACGACCTTACTGCTGCTGCCACTTCCTTTGTGTCTGAAGTCAGGCATGCTCCACGTCCTCTGCGCTCGCTCCACGTCCTCGGACACCGTCTTCAGGTCGCTCAGCCCCGTCCCGTCGGTCACGGAGGTGGTCAGGCCCACGGTGCTGCCGAACGGGTTGATCTTGATGCGGGACCTGAAGTTCATGAGGGACATGCTC
>CALSBZ010042951.1:655217-697763 GCA_943591055.1 Gobionotothen gibberifrons | reverse complement strand
CACACACACACACACACACACACACACACACACACACACACACACACACACACACACACACACACACACACACACACACACACACACACACACACACACACACACACACACACACACACACACACACACACACAGTAAGGTTAGACCGCTACCTCTGCTCACAGGAACCTAAAATATCCAGCATTGTCAGTGATGCGGACCAACTGTCAAAACAAATAGCACTTTTTTTCTTTAGTTCAATAAGTTCATCCAGGTAGGAGAGTTGTATTGTGGGAAATATGCTTATTTGCTTTATGGCGGCGCTATATTATGCAAACATATATACCACTATTATGTCATTATACATGAAATATAAGACTACAAAGAGAATGAGAAAGTTAGCTTAGCATATCACAAAGACTTGAAACAGTGGGCAACAGCTAGCATGGTGCAGTGGGAAGGCAACAGAATCATTGGGAAAAGGCACTTCTAAAGTTCACTCATTAAAACAGTAACACACATGTTCATTTATTCAACTTATCAGTAAGAAATGGATGTTGATTTCAAAATGTAATAGCTAGGAATAATGACTCTTTCTGCATTTTGAATTTTTTCCTATACAAGCCTTGCTTTTGCCTTGAGTACAATCTAAAGACAAAATGAAGGCTCAATTTACGGAACAAGGAAGGGCATCATTCATTTGAAAACCAAAACAGAAAAAGGATATCAAATGTGTTTCCCTGTTTGCTATCTTTAGCTATCCTCAGATACCAAAGAGTACCAGAAATGGCAGACAACCAAGGTAACTGTGAAAAACAGATGCAGTGTGTCATTACGTCACCATTCTCAAGAGTTGAAAAGTTGTCTATTACCTCTTAAATTAACCATTTACTAATTGTGTAAATAGAAAGTGAACCAAGGTGTGGCAAATGTGCCTCATTTAAACATTATTTCCAGGTGACAGGGGTCAGAAACACACACCCCGGGGTCAGCAGTGGTTGCATACACAGCCCCACTTCACTGTCTGCATACAATGGGGCTGCAGCAAAGGTGCAAAGAACACCTGACCCTAACATAGAGCACAACAAGAGAGCTGCCCCATGCAAGAGCCACCCTCTGTCTCTGCATGAAAAGGGACAGCGAGGGTGGAGAGAGCAGCCCGGCAGCACTGAGGAATGCTGGGTAAAGCCCCGTGCTTGTTGCCATTGGTATTCCCCCCGGGCCTCTTACATAAGTCCCGTCAGGCCGGTGGATGCTGCTCCGTCAGCCACCTCAGACTCCCCTCTGACACTCACACACACACACACACATATTTCAATTTCTGTTTCTTTACACCGCACAGAAGAGCCGTGACATGCTGTAATTATGGACATGAGCATGACACTCCATTACTCACTTTTAACTTGTAACCATTATTACTGTTTAGATAGTGTGAGGTTGTGTAGCTGGACAGAAGACACAAGCCACAAACATCCTCTTGGCCTCACAGTTCAACCCGAGTGTAGATTTACATGTAATCTGTTTGTTCATGTGGTTAGAGACTCCCACTGCAAATATGGCAGAAGTCTCTGGTGGCAATGTTGCCCTTTTAGTTTGTTACATTAAAGGAGGGGTAGGTAAGTTTGAGAAACCGGCTCGAGATACACTTTTTGTTATATTCCATGGAATGCTCTTAATATCCTGATAGCAATGCATATTCTAAGTGCTTTGAAAAAAAATCCATACAAAAATGTCATCTGTGGAAGCTGTAATACTGTAAAAACTACGACAGGTCGGCCAACCAATTATTTTAGCCGGGCCGGCTAAAATAATTGGTTGGCCGACCTGTCTGTCAGCCTTCAATCTCGTGCACACACACACACACTCGTGCAGTCATTGCGCGTGCCGTCATTGGGCGTGTTTCCCGTCTCCTGCTCAGTCGCCAGCAGCAGCCGCTGCAGGAGGACACTTTCACCATGGCAGAGTTTGCTTCAACATCGTCTACCGGTCGCAAAAGAAAAACTGTAATGGAGCAAATTATGAAGAAAAAGAAAGTGGAAACTCGGAGAAGTCAAACCAGAGTCAATATCGGAGTTGCTTTTCAACGATAATTTGCTACTTATGGAGGACACCGAGCTGATATGTAACGTTACCGCAGCCTGCTCTCGTCAGCTAGACGTAACATTTGTAATGCATTTTCACAAAACAAACATGCTAGCTTCAAACATATAAGCACTGACAATAACTGTGTTATACATTTGTTTTACATTCATTATCATGATCTTAGGTGTTGTTTTCTTACATCTGATTGAGCCATGATGTTTTCAAGTCTTCACTGAGGTCATGTGCGCGTTCATGTGTGTTGGAGGAGGTGCTCTGTAGGAAGTCTGAAGGAAGGGGCGGATTCTTTTCGGTTGTGTACTTTGGAATTTTTGTGCACTCGAGCTGGTTTCTCAAACTTACCTACTGCTCCTTTAACATTTGTACATTCATTTCTCAACCCATTTAATATTCTTTTTTTGCATGCCTCCACAGTAAAGCAAGTATCAAATATAAGTAACAGTTCTTGTTGAATTTAAGTTAATGGGGGGCGCGTTTAACAACAGCAAAATTATCAATATATCTGTTTGAAAACTATCATCAAAATATAATATATCCATTTGTATGGTCATTAGTTAAGCTCCAACCCCGTGCATTTTGGCTAAAACAACAGAATTTCCAGAATCCTCTTTTCTTTATAACAAGAATTCAAATTCAGGTTTTGCATCGCGAAAAAAGTGATAGGACTGAATTATTGACAGAAATGCACAGCCTACACATTTATTCATCAGTTGTAAATACTAGGGATGCCAGAAACTGACCATGATCAAAATAGAAAATCGGACAGCCCTGGCGATTAATAATCGATTAATAATAAAAAAAAACATAAATAATAATTAAAAAATAATTAAAAAATAATCGATTTTTAAAAATATTTTCGATTATGGAGACTGTAACGATTATTCGATTATTCGAATAATCGTTACAGTCTCCATAATCGAAAATATCCCTAGTAAATACATGACATTATGAACAAGCTGATTTGGAATAAGAAGTGCTTTGCCTGTAAATACTTCTGTCTTTTACTTAGGTGAGGCTTTGTTGCAGGACTTATTTTTATAACTGATGCATCACTGCTGAGTAACTTCTACCTCTGCAGTATTTGTGTGTATTCTGTGAGTCCCATGGTGCTTTGTGGACCTGTGTTACGGGGCAATGTAAACAAGTAGCTTAACTTCTTATACGGCACTGCAACGAAGGCTGTGTACAGTAAGTGTTATAAGTAATGCCGATCCATGCTTTAACAATACATCTCCTCTTTAATCTGTTTCACACTTCTTTGGCTAAAGTGGATTTAATAGTCTAAAGTCAACTAAAGATCAACGTTTGGATCAGCACCATTAGAAAGAGTGGCTTCAAGTCATTCAGAGTTTACACAAATGCTAATCTCAGATCAAAGTTTCAGTTCCTCATTGTTGCCTCAAAATTCACTAAATGGCATCAAACAGTACCTCTGTATTTAAATGGCATATTAATATGGCAATTATAACATGCATGGAATTATTGTGAAACTAGTTTGAGTGTGAATAAGGAATGGGAGATAAACGTTAATACTCTTAACAATAAACCGTACCAAATAGACTGCAGCCACGACACTCGGATACAGACATTTCAGTATAGTTTATGTCATATCGATGAATTAGAATGATTGATGAATTAATGTATGTGTAACTTGTATATAGCTGGTCATCTTTAGACCCATTGTAACCTATTATAAACCTGCAAAACTAAACTTTTGGTACTAAAATGTTTGTTTCCACCACATTTATCTGAAAATAATTTGTAGTAATACAAAATATAATCATAAACAAAGTAGCATGACATTGTAAAAAAAAAAGTATAGTTCTTAGTTAATTGACGTCGTTTCTTTAAAGGATATTCAACAAATATGACCAGAAATGTTAGCGTGAAAAATAAGGCAAACAACAAATGTTGGTTCATCAACTGTACCAAACAGCCATTTTTTTTTTTATTTCACAATGAAACATTTGACAGGTACTGTAGATATATAGAATATCAAAAACACATCAGTTGACGTGTCATATCTAAAATTAAAAAAACACTTGTTTTCAATTTGCACATAGAGCTCAAGTTTGAAAAGACACAGAATAAAAGTGACCGAACATTACAAATGAAGGAACGCGTCAAAATACATTTCCCAGCACATATTTCTATATTGCATACACATTTACTCAGGAGTGGAGATCTGAAACACCTTTTAAATGATATATATGGTGATGAGTGGGTATTCGAAGGCCACCATATGGACTTTAACTCAGCAAAAACAGCCTGCTCAGCCATCCAAAGCAGTAAGATGAGTCACTTCCTGCACGTTACGAGTCATGTTGGGGATACCAGCAGGTACTGGTAAGCAGCAACAGGAGCTCTCTGTGGAGCTCCTGGAGGTCGAACACCAGGTCTCAGTTTGGTCATGCAAACACAGCAGAACGTCCTGGAAATATAAAAGCTCCCTCAGCATCAGCGCGGATTGTGACATGGTGGCGAACACATTCATGAGGATTTTAAAAATGAAAATCAACAGCCATCATCGGAAAGCTTTCCAATAAAGGCTGATACAGAGGAGGGTGTTTATTAATGGCATACAGTGCTAATTTCTTCACGACAGACACAACCCACTGGCTCGCAAGGCATCTAATTCTGGAATGAACATTTAATTAGGTGACTGTGCCAATGTAAGAGGTTCAGTTACACTGTGTCTACCATACTTAGTGCTTTTCCCACAGCAGTTTTTTGTATTTAAAAAAGGCAATGTGAGAGAGGTGATGATACGGCTTCTGTATCCAAATGATGACCGCGAGTAAAACCGAGTCAAGGCCAGAGAAAAGTCTTGAGAAAACAAAAGATTATTATAAAACGTCACATTTGAAAAACTGACTACAGCATAGATGGTCTGTCAACAAAGTAAAGACAGAAATTGCAAAAAAAAAATATTCTATCATCCAAACTAAATATTACAAACAGCATCTACAGAGACAAATAGATCATTTCTAATAACTTAAAATACTTAAATTATTATGCAATACAATACTCTTCCATGTGGGGCCAGAGAGTAAGAAAATAGATCTGCTCAAAGTCTACGCAAAAAATAAAAATAAAATAGGTAGACTCTTTGCAAACAGGTCCAAAGGCTAAATAACATAACCGAGTGATATGTGCTCCGACTTGCATGTGTTGTGTGTGTCCTTTAGACGAGAGGACGTCTCTCAGACCCCTTCAGTCCTGCAGTGAGAAGCTTTGGCACAGAAACACCATAGGACGAGATGACGCATCACAACACGGTGCTAATGAGGGACACTCATGCAGGCCTCGCTCCCGTACTGGAGGAGATAAGGTCAGTGAACCCCAACATGCATCGCCACCATACTGCCAGGGCAACGAGAGAGCGGCCGAGTGGCAGAGGAGAGGCTGGGAGGGAGGGAGGGGGTGGAAGTAGGTTTTTCAGAGAGGGGAGAGATGAAAGGAAACGGCTCAAATGCACGACCACAGCAGAGGGATGAGAGGAGGGGGTTCCCGCCGTAACAGAGGGTAGTGACGGGGAATAAAAGCTAAAAGGAAATGATTTCATTTCAGGGTCAAAAAGATAACAGCGTACATGATGATGTCAGGGTGGTGGTTTACCAGCTTCTCCTCGGTTTCTCTCGATCCCCCTCCATCTCACAGAGATGACTCCACCTCTCTGGCGACGGTGATCTCGGCGTCGGACAGGGGGGGCACCTGATCGCCTGCAGCCTGCTCGAGGGTCTCGCTGATCACCTCCAGGGCAGAGGCGGCAGCAGCCTTTCCGTCGCCGATGGCCTTCATATCTTTTTTGTCAGCAGAGCCGCAGCACAGCTTGGGGGCGCACTGAGTCCGACAGGAGAGCTCGCAGAGGGAGTCTCGAGACTCCGAGCTGAACGTGACAAACTCGGGCTGGATGGTGGTGGCGTGGATTCCCTCGTTGTGGAAGAAGTCCTTGATGCGCTTGGCCACCTCCATGTAGGAAGTGGGGTCATGGCACTTGATGTGCGCCGTGGCGATGATGCGGCTGCCGGCCAGCTGCCAGATGTGCAGCTCGTGGATGGCCAGGACGCCCTCCAGAGTCAGCAGCCGCTCATTGAGCCGGTGCATGTTGATCTGCTTGGGCACGGTCTGAAGCAGAATGAGGGCAGACTCTTTGAGTAGTGGGTAGGTAGTATACAGCAGGATGCACACCATGATGATGCAGAGGGAGGGATCCAGGTAGAGGACCCAGCAGGGGCCGGCAAACTTCATGGCCAACATAGTGGGACCCTCCACCAGGTCGACCAGCGTGTGGTTGACGTGCTGGTGGTCCGTGGAGTGGCTGTTGATGCAGGGGTTCATACACGTCTCTCCTTCTATACAGGGCTGCCAGACGAAGGTGAATATTAAAGCAGTGACCACCACAATGACGGAGCCGAGGGCGTCACCCAACACGTGCAGGAAGACCCCACGCATGTTGAGCTGCGACGTATCTAGATCATGGTCCATGTCCTCAAAGTGGGGATTGCCATTCATCTGCACATCTGTGCTGTCTTTACAGCTGATTTCTAAAAGATAAAAAAAACAATGGTTAGTTTAGTTTACTGGAACTTGAAGTTAACTTTTAATAATTACCTAGACTACAACACTGATATGCAAATACAATTTCAAAAATGAAGAAGTTGTAACAAAAATATTATTTTGACTGTAAGAAACAGGACAAACAAAAAGATAATTCTGTTGACAAAACAAAGCTGTAACAAATTAGCCAGCAATGAGGGGATTCCAAGAAGATGCTATCAGTGGAAGCCAGTTACTCAATTGCTCAGTTATGTCATTTGGGGCAAAGCACAAACCCATTTGAGACTTGAATCAAAGCAGCCAGATGTCAGCCTGCACCGTTATCAGTTGACACGTGTTGGAGCTGCTCAATTCAAAGTCAGGAGGAGGAGGACCATGGGACATTTTCTAAGACATTGTGTCTGATCATTTGACATATTAGTGTTTTTCCCCCTGCTCAAGCTTTCATGGTGGAAGACAACAGGTCACTGAGCTGGTGCTAGAACTGCTCAGGTCCACAAACATGAGAACCATGCCATGCTGGATTATATGTAAGAAAACTCCCAGCATGTGATACACTCACATCAAGCCAATGTAATTAGTCATTGCAGGCTGGTGGCAGCGTATACAACTCGGAGGGAATTGCACCTGAGTAATGGCTGCTCTCTTCCATCCCAGGACACTGCGTGCCCGGTCATTTATCAACAGCTAATGGTGTTGCTTGGGCAGTCGGCTCCATAGTTACACAGATGTATGACCCAGTAACAGCTATCAGTGTATGGAGGGGGTGGGGGGTATTGTTGAAACTGGCAGGGCCTAACAGTGTGGGGGGAGAAATGTCCTTCTGTATGGGTTTAACCCTTCAGTGGACGAGGAGGAAGCACAGCCGCAAACTCAAATGGCTGTCTGTTCCTTTATTGTCAACACGCAGACACAAACCTCTTAGCAGACCAAATGATGAGGGGTTTATAACATATTCTTGTCGCTTCATCACAATTGAATGACTCCACTTGTTGTTTATGAGAAATTGCGGGAGGTAAGCATAATGCATGAGAGCTGAAGGAATTTGGAAATATGACACACTTTTACAAGTTAAAACGTGTTAAAAAAAACGGAAGTTACTTGGTTGAATCTGAGAGCAGTTTCTAGAAATGTCTATGTATTCAAACAAAGCCTGAAACCTGATGCTTTGCCTGTTTATGTCACTGAAGCTGGCCATGGATGAAATGACCCTCCAATACATATCTGATAACAAACACATTTGTCTCAATGCTACGGCTATAGATGAAACAATGAGGATTAGTCACTCAGACAGGCTGTCCCCGGGGAACACTGTGGAGATATATGTTTGAACTGTTGTGCAACCTGCTAATAATGGAGAGACATGCTGTCATGTGGGACACAATGAGGCTGGACTCACACGGTTAGGACTTGTTATGCTGACATGCACTCTGTGCCATTGCACAATGTATCACATGTAAGACAAATAATGCAACAAAAACAAATCTAAAAACACAATGAATACAGCTTCAACAGTTTATACTCACCATTTTGAGGTCTCACGTCCCCTTGGCTATTGTGATTTCCCACCAAGTTGTTAGTCTCCTCTCCTGAAGACCCATTCCCAGAATTTTCGCCCTGGCTGTTTTTACCCCTCTTGTTCTTATTTCCATGAGAGTGGCCTCCACCATGGGAGTGTCCGTGTCCGCTGCCTGCGTGTCCGTGGAACAAGCAGAGGCCGAGCAGGTTGATCAGCAGCCCCCCGGCACCGACCCCGGCGACCACCAAGGGGCTCTCGATGGCATGCGGCTCGGTGAAGCGCTCCACAGCCTCCAGGACGATGGTGAAGCACAGCGCCGTGAGGAAGATGGCGTTGACCAGAGCCCCCATCACCTCCGCCCGGATCCATCCGAAGGTGTTTTTGTCGGTCGAATGGGTTTTTTCGGCGAATCTCACCGCCACCAGAGCCACTATCAGCGCAATGACGTCCGATAGCATATGAAAGGAGTCCGAGAGCATCGACAGAGAGGAGGTCATCCGGCTGACCACCACCTCCACGATGAAAAACACAAAAGTCAACGAAAGCATGCATAGCAGCCGGACACGATTAGGCTCGCAGGCCATTTTCCCTAACTAGCAGTCCTTTGTCAAAAAAAAAAAAAAAAGGTTTCCCAGTGTTATCAGCTAGCTAGCGTTCAACACAAGCTAACAATTTACGGTAAGCTAGCTTGCTCCCTGAGACAATACGATCGATGCTAACAGCGTCTTCACACACTGCTGTTATCCAGCGACGGCAGCATCACCAGGGTATATATAAGAACAACCACGGGCACACATTAATCCAACCGAGTCTAGTAACCTTGTGAGTAGACCGTAGTCGACACCAGCATATTCTAGAAACGTTTGCCGACGAGCTCCCGTTTGCAGACGGCTAAAACTTTGCACCCGAGCCGGTAAACTTTCCACACGGACCACGGCACAGTTGGGCACGCCCAGGGCAATTCCTATTGGTAGAGAGGACACATGCTCGAATCTGATTGGTCACATTTTGCAACTCTCGCAAGTGGGCGGAGGAAGCAAGCCAGACAACAGCCGTTGCTACGAACGCTAACCACAAACGTACTCTCGCGATAACTTCACAAGATGAATTTACACTTCATAATGATTAATATACATTTTCATCCTGATTCAAGACCGCGCATGAGACAAAAAAACACTTAAGACAAATACAAAAATTGTCTTAAAAAAAGTATAAAACAAAATAAAACATAAAGTATCCTTAACATAAATAAATCCTTTAAAAAGAATGACAAAGCAATTGTTAGGTCAAAGACCTTCATTGGTCATATCCTTTTTTAGTTATATATAGTGATTTTTGGCATGTTTTAATATAATTAATTTCAGTCATTCTACAGTTTCAGAGTTTTGTATTGTAGTACGTAAACAAGAGTAGGATCCTTTTTACATTTTGCGTGATGAATACGTTTAGATGCGGTTAGCTTATAAAGTCATATTTAAAAAAATAGGAGCCTTTTCAAATACAGAAATGTGTCAATTATTGGTTTAACAAATATGTATTTCTTCGTTCTGCCTTTATAATTGTTTTATTGTTAATAATTGAATGGGTATGTTCCCCTACCTGCACCATTTAAAAACTCTTTTTTTCTGTAATATAATTTAACCCAACATAACATGGACAATTAACATTCAATATAATACCTATGTGTTCACAGTTGGAAACCTTATAGTTGTTGTCTTTTAATGTAATCAACTGTAGCCTCGTGATTTGTTATTGTACACATCAAAGTATATAACAAATGTCCCTTTTAATTAAACACCTCTAATCTGCTATTAATCAAGAACCAACCGACTTTCAGGTGTGAAGGCTTATTGCTGAGTTTCCTGTAATTACTGACACCAGCCCATCAACACAATGGCTAACTGATGACCCCTTGTGGGAGTTATCTGTCTTGATGAAGCAGTCATTGTCATACAATTGGTATGTAAATGAACAAGTAACTAGCTTGAGTGATTTGTTTGACACATTTATTCATCAACATGTATGTTTATGTATTTTACTACGACAAACTGAGCATCTTAGGAACTGAGAATGTCTTTAAGGGTGGGCAATGTACCTATTGTGTCGTAATAATTTAAAACTACAATTAGTAGTTTTTAATCTGGTAATGTAAAAGCTTACATTCACAATCAGTCAATTTGTATAGTTCAAATGTTCACAAAGATTGCTCTTCATATACTATTATAACTTGTCTAAAAAGAAGTTTTAACATTTGGTTGTAGATACAATTTGCCCTGTTTATGCCCATTTCTAAGCAGTTTGTAAGAGAAACTTATATTCAACAGAATATACAGTACATTGACAATAAACCATCTTTAAAATGAGTACATCCACACATCAAACTTAATTAAATTCTTGACATTAACATACACATGACAATAAAGAGGATTCAATCAGTTTGCTTCACCACTGAATCATCAAATAAATACAGCTTAATTTACATCCAGTTACAACGACTAGCCTTCAGAGGCTTTAACAAATCAGTCACATGTCAGACAGGGGTATCTTTGAGATCAGCGGATGCCGAGTATCTGCCTGCTCTTGAACTGACATGTCTTCTCCACTTCATTCAGCGTCTGAGCGCGCAGGTTGGCCGCATGCAGCCTCCTCAAAATCATCTCCTGGGACGTCCCGCTCGGATGCCCACCGGGCCGCTGGTTCTCTTTGCTCTCACCAGCAAAGTGGACTTTCTTTGTGCCCGGAGAGAGGCTCTCCAAATCTAGGACCAAACAGTAAGGAGGTTCTGATTAACTTTGATCAAGCAGCCCTCATAAAATTATTTGCAATCCAACATGACAGCTAGATTTCACATAGTTAGGGCGAGTAATAATTCTTTATTTGTGTATAAAAACAATGTTTACATGAATAAATAAGTAATAAATATGATTTCAGTCATTCACATCCCAAACAGAAGCATGAACCCATTACAACATTGTTCAGTAGTTGTCTTGGTTCAGTACATGCAGAGGTATCTCTCTTGTCCCCATACCTATGTCTTTGTCATCCCTCTGCTGCTGCAGGCGGTTGCAATTCTTCAGTAAACTCTCTGCTCTGTAACCGTAGATCAGAATAAAGAGTTAGCAACAATCAAGTGTTAAGAATGACAATGTAGGGTAAGCATAATAAAATAAATGATGTATTGATTGTTTTATTTCTAGACTCCTAAAAAACAAACAAGTGTACCTTGCGAGTTTCTCATTTGACAGTCGCTCACGGACACAAAGCTCCTGCTCTCTTTCTGCATGAAGGGACATAAGACACCATTACATATTTGCATAAACTTGAGAGGAATATATGAATTTAAATATATCAGTGCAATACTATTTACACCTAAACAATAATATAGAGGAACAAAATCACAAAAGAAAATGCAGGTCAGCAGGGGTCATACTGGGCTGGCATGGATCAAAGAAGAGTAGAAAATAATCTTACGCTCCAGCCTCTCCTCACGTTCCTTCAGTGCCGTTTCTCGGTCGCGTAGCGCTTGCTCCCGGAGTCGGAGCTCTGCGGCGGGGGCCGGTGTCGGGTCAGCCGCTTTGTTAGGAGGACCGTCGGAGTCTGCCGTCCTCCTTTGGAGTCGAGCCTGTGCCCTCCTCAGCTCCTCAGCAACCGCCTCGGCCAACAGGCTGCTCTGGAGAATAGACTCCACAGAGGGCCTCAGATAGTCCTAACCATAAACAAACATTATTACTGAATCCTACCTTCGTGAAAAACACAACCCGACTAGCTGGTAGCACAAGTAAACTCTCTGTCGAAATGATTTCTAACCTTCAGGTTGAGCATTTTGCACAGTAAGTTGTTGAGTTCCTCAGAGTACCGGTATGGGATTCTTCTGAACTTCCCCTCCCTGATCTTCACTGCAAGTTCTTTTTGACGGTAAGCAGTAAATGGAGGGCTAAACAAAAAGGAATGCAGGAGAAATGTCAGAGTCACAGTAAACAAACCACCTGCTGGGAAATGAGCTCAAGCAGAGGAGTAAAAAAGACACTTACGACAATGCACAGAGTTCATACAGCAAACACCCCAGGGACCATATATCTGACTTCTCATTGTATGACATCCGGTCTATTTGTTCCTGGAAGAAAATGTTTGGACAAAATGGTGGCAGATCAGACGACAACGAGTTATAATGTTAACAATATTTTTCTTGAAATGAAAAGGGTAATTTAGTAAGACACAGCAGATTTAAACAACTCACTGGAGACATGTAGTAAGGTGTGCCGACAAATGTCTTTGCAAAACTGGTGTCATGGTTCAGGATCCTCGCGAGGCCAAAGTCTCCGAGCTTTACATTCTGTTTGATGTCGAGGAAGATGTTGGCTGGTTTCAGGTCTCGATGAAGGACTGTTGCCCTGCCGTCACTGCGTCTGTGGCAATCCTTCAGGGCCAACATGAGCTGTGCCATGACACGCAGGACAAACTGCTCCTCCAAATAACGACTGGAATGGTAAAAAAAACACACTTTGTTACCCCTGCATACTGTCAGGAAGCGGATGTACAGTGGAGGGAAAGAAAATAAACATTTTACAATTAACAAAAGTATAACCCACCCTACTTTGATGCATTGGGCGATGAGGCTGGACAGGTCCCCACCCTCGCAGTACTCCATGACAATGTACAGCTTGGCATTAATCCGGTCTATGATGCGGTCATAGTACTTCACGATGTTTGGGTGCTTGAGCTCCCTCAGGAGGTTCACCTCTGACACCAGCATCTGCTTTTCACTCTCTCCCATGGTGCCATAGTCCAGCTCCTTCCACACAAGGATCTACAAAATAAAACTTGATTATTTCATCCTTGTAGAACTAAAAAAATGTGAATAACTAAAATTCATTTATGATACATTGTCAGAAAGTCAGTGGTATAACAATACATATCTAAAAAAGTCACCGATAATAGGTTACAGGTCAATTAAAACAAAAAAAGTGTAGCAGCAAAACCCCTGAGAATACCGAATTTAGTTTTATGGTTTACTAGTTTATCCTTACAGTAAGTAGTTCGTTTTGTTTGCGTTTTCAAAAGTTACTTTAGAAATGTTGTACTTTAATCCACTGCTGCCCTTTCAGCAGCTACTTCTGGAATGTTAAGATCTCCATTTCCCAAGGTGTTATATTAAAATATAATTTCAAGCTGTAAATGGACGTTTTACATTTAAATGTTCAATTAAACATCCATGGGGTCATGGCCAGATGATTATTTAACCACCTGATTGGGAAGCATCCACCATAGTGTTTTTAATTAATCTAATTAACTACACCTGTGCATGTTCCTGCTGACAAACAGATTTGACCTTTCTACAGAGTTTACTTTGTTTGTTTTGGTAAATACATCACGTCATTTGCAATACATTTATGATGTGGTTTTATAAATCAGCACACAATAATTGAGCAGGTCTCCCTTGAAAAAGAGATCAATAATCTCAAGGGATACACCTGGATAAATAAAGGTTTGAAATGAAATAATAAACGGTGTCATGGCTGAACACAGACTTCCGTTCAGGTTAATGATAAACTACCTGAGTTACGTTTCAAGAGGGGAGTGAACAAAACATTTGCAGATTACTCACTTTCCCATCAGATTTCCTTCTTATTTTCTGGCATTTTCCATAGGAACCCGTTCCTATGGTGGACAGCAACTCGTAGTCTTCAACACGGGACGGCATCTTAACGTTTTCAACCGAATCTAACGTTTAAAAGCTACCGGACTTTTCAATAACGTTAGGATATACTCGGCTGTAAACATAAAGTTTAACCATCGACTTTAGAAATAGTCTTCGACTTTACTCATGTGTTGGTGATGTATGTTCCCCGATAAAGATGATTAAATACACCAAATGTTTGGCTTTTGGTCCTTCACTTGTGTGTATTGCAGTCAACAAAACAGGAAGCGTTTGCTCGCCGTTTAAATCGGTGCCCATATACTCGATCGTGATTGGTCTGCTCTCTCCGCACAGTGACAGTTGATTGGTCAAAAGGCAGATACAAGTTGTGAGGCTGCTAAGCGCCTGAAACCCGCGAGAGTAGAGCGGGTAAATGAGATGTCCAACTTTCCGCAGGGTGGCGCCAAAAACTCACAGTCAGATCAAAGATGTTACTATGTATTATATTAATATTAACAGATGTCTATACCTGATTATTATTTTTTATAGATTGAGTGTCACATTTTTAAAAGCAATTTAAAAACATAACCTTGTGCTTGGGAGAGGGGTAGGCTACTTCCCACACATTGTTGACAATTCTACAAACTAGAAGGGTTAGTTATATAAACAATGACAGTTCATTTGGTTTTGATGATAATTGTTAGTTCCACACCACTACCCAATTCAATTATTAAGTTTATTTTCTTTATGCGGCCTATTTAGACATATAAAATATGTCTTTTGACAGATTACAGACGTTTTGTTAACACCCAGACATTCATGCTTTGTCTGTTCTTTGCAGTGTTTGTCTCTGAGGTATTGGACTTTTCGTGGTTACACAAGGATTACAGTTAATCAAAAATATCTCTAGGTTCCAAATACATAAGGATCATATTTAGTTATACACGCTGAGATCAAGTTAAATCCAGCTGGTTTTGGCTGTAGGCCTAGTAGTATATCATCCACATTTGTATTACATTTCTGATTCCCTGACACATAATTGCAAAGCAGCATTTCATTTAGTTTTGGCATGCTTCAATTATAGATGCTTTAATCCTACATATGAAAGATATAATATTATCTTTTATTACAGGCGGTCTTTGTTGTCTGATTGGTGCCTGAAATAAACACATTTTTTCCGTCAGTAAAATCTCCCTCAGCGGGGAAGCCTCAGTAACAGTTGTGTTCAAATGATCCTCTCAGCCTCTTCCTGCTCTCTGCTGCCAGTACCACACACTGACACCACCCAGAGAGCAGAGCCGGGCTGTCTGTCGGCCTGCCTCTGCAAAGGTCACTCCTACAAAGAGCTGGAGGAGTTTGGACATCAGCCAGGAACAGTCGGAGGGAGGAGGAGGGGGGGGGGGGTTGAGCGGAAAACTGACAACTAAAAACAACAGACAGTCAGGTGCCTGAGGGCGGCCGCTCTCACGTAACTGTTAAAGGCCAGGAGTTGAGAGGGAGCGACAGACAGCTACATCACAGGGTAACCTCCTCACCCCCGCTGGGGTCACTGTGATGCTGTGAGGGGATACAGGAGGCTTTGGTGCTCATGCCATCTCTGACTCCTTTTCTCTTTTGGATGCAGTTTAAGTCAAAAAGGCTTCACAACGCAAGATAAGAAACCTAAAGATGGCATTTGTTTTTTTAATAAAAAAATAATGCTTTCTTTGCTATCCAGAACCAGAGAATGCCAATGTATTAATCCAGCCAGGCAGTGGCGGTTCTAGACCAATTTGACTGGGGGGGCCAGGCTGGGGCCAGTTCTTTTCTGAGGGGGGGCACAATAAATGCAGGACGAAAAAGACAAAGACAGTATGAAGTAATTGCGCATAAGAAAACAATGCAATACAGTTATTGGTATTTGTTTCATTACACATTATTATATGCTTACCTTTAACCTTTGTGTGCTGTTTGGGTCTGTGGGACCCGTTTTCAGTGTTTACTAAAAGAAAATATATGCAATTTAATTATTTTAACCTGTTTTATTTGGGGGTGGACCTCACATCCTCTAGGGGGGTCCGGGGGCATGAAGTGAAATGCATCAATCTGGTGCACTTTGAGCACAAAATCAATTTATGGAAATAGCTCTCAATATTCATATGAAAGGGAGCTGTATACTTTTCAATGATCAAAACATCTTTAGAATATGATCACAACCAATAACAAATCATTTAAACTTGTTTATCTTTATGTTACCTAGTTAGCATTCTTTCTTTTTATTTATGCATATTTGACTAATCACTCCCCTTTTAAACTGTTTTATTTTTTTACTGTCCTATACACATTGGAATGATTTCTTACTTTATTTTGTACAACTATATTAAATAGATGTGCTAGCTCTCTCTCTCTCTGTCTCGCTCGCTCACAGAGGCTGTGTGCTCCTCCGTGGCGATGACGGCCTGCGTTACAAAAATAAAATAAACATTTTTGTAAAGTGGGGGCTTGCGAGATACCGGTAGCTCGCAATCGACGTGTTGAAGACCCCTGCTCTAATGGGTCCGACTAGAATGGCAAATATCGTTAGTTCCGCTTATTCCGTCAGCCAAGAAATCGTTTAATCATAAACTTTTTTTTTTTTCATTTTCAGGGGGGCCACAGGGGGGTCCACAGTCAGTGTTAGGGGGGCACCCCCCTAGAACCGCCCTTGCAGCCAGGTTCTTATTTGTGTTGTGTTCAAGGACCCATTCAAAGACTTTTAGTATATGCCTCAGGTCTGTATGTTAGGACACCACTTTTGTGATACTGAATTAAGGTAATAATAGTTATATCAAAGGAAAGGTTGACATTCTCAGAAAAAGCAAGCTGAAAGTTTTCCTATACAAAAAACAGGGTAGCCTACATGGCAATGCTTTGCGTTTCTTCATCTTAAAGCCACCCTATGGCAGTCCATCGCGGTTTCTCCCCATTTTTTGTAAACAAGTGCACCAAGGGGGGCTGCACCAATACTGGATTCAGATCTGCTGACAAATGTAATGGGTTCTTCCTCGGCCTATGCTTTACCATTCCACCAAGTTTCATGAAAATGAGGCCAGCAGTTTTTCCATATTCCAGACCGACTTTGATTCTGGAAAAAAATGCAATGCTTTGAGCACCACACACCAAATTCTGTTCACCTCCATTGTAATGGGGTGGAGGCAGAAAACTCATAGAACAAAACTGAATTTATCAGCGTGACCCCATTTTGGACAAATGTTCTGTATGTTTTGTATAACCCTGATCAATAATCTACTATCCCTTTACATCATAATTCACTGTTGCTCTCCTGGGACACACAATAATGACATATGGGAATTGTTGACACAATATGTATTTGCATGAGGAGCATTTGATCCTAACAACACTGAGGGTCCTTCCCTCCGTCATCCTGTCGTCAGGAGACACACCGGCGGCTGCTGCAGTGACATTCAGCTCCTTCTCTCCACAGCTGGATGTTTTAGTGCTCGCTGACTCGAGGGACGCTGCCTCCACCATTCACCACTGCTTTCACGAGGAAGCAGGCCTCAAAGCGTGACACTGAAGACCTTGGAGAGCGCTGCCCGTGAAATAGTTCATTGCAGGTGTCCGTGCAGGAACATTGGAGCCTCTGCAGCGGACACAAAACTCCCTCTGGAGACTCATTTGTCTGCGTAATGTGGGTGACCTCAGGAGGAGCTGTACTGAGGGGCCTCAGTGCATGGTGATGTTACTGCTTCTGGATCTGTGCACCACGCTGAGCAACAGCCACCGTAGATCCGGACTGTTGGCCCTTTGGTAGGTGAAGCTTCGTGCGAATGTAATCCCATTTTCCAGATCACTTCCCGCTGTTTTTCACTCTCAGCTGCCATTGGCTGCCCAGAGCGTGAGGCCTTCCTGCAGACCCTCTACACATGACTCCAGATGCTTTTGAAATGTAAATGGCTGATGTAATGCAACTTGACCGTCTCAAAGAAACTTTTCCAGGATATTCTGTGAATGACTCGGGCAAGCATCCAAAAGGACGTGGATGTGTGCTGAAATCCCCTTTTCTTTAAAACACTTGAATCACAAAGGTTATTGTTGCATTGTTAAAGAGGCCCTTTTATGCTTTTGGGGTTTTCCCTTTCCTGTGGTGTGTTGTGGCGCGTTTAAGCTTTTGAGCTGCAAAAGCTGAAATCCCAAAGTTCCCCCCAGAGGGAGTTGGACTGGTTTGCTTCCGTAACACATTGACATCTCTATGTAACACTCACGCTTCTATTTGCTAACGCTACCACACATTGTACGTGATAGTCAATGTTGGGGACATCTCTAAACGGTTGACCAATCACAAGAGAGTCTGCAAGCTAACCAATCAGAGCAGACATGGGCTCTGGTTTCAGACAGAGGGTGAAATAAGGTGCTGCATCACAGGCAGTACGAACAAATAAACACATTTTTGAACATTAAAGCATGGAAACATGTAGAGGCACAACATACAATAATTAACCTGAACATGTGCATTATAGGGCCCTTGGAATATGTGCATCTAGCTTTAACTACATTTATAGTGAGTAGCCTACTCTACAGACTATGTTTTATGAACACAAAGCATGAAAAAACTCCACATCTACAACAACAAAAACGCTCCTCACATATTAATGCAGGTGATGACAAATACTATATGGTGTATTACTCAATGACAGTACAAAGAAGGACTTCACTTTTGTTACTTAAAGTACAAACAATAATGTATTTTTCACTCCCTTTACTGAATGCTGCTTCATTAAAACGTTTTTATTTCTCTCATGGCCCCCTTGGTCCAATATCTGACCACACATCCACATTTGTCATTTCTCCAGGAAGTCACACACAGATGTGCAGTGGGCTTGGTCCTTACAGGAAACGCTGATAATCCCGTTGTGGTGGATGCAGCAGTGACAGTCGGGAGAGCTCTGCAGTCTTTCGCTGAGAGTTCCCACAGACACCGAGCGTCACGTCTGAAATCAGAGCTCTGTAATGTAAACCAGACTTTCAACAGCTGGTGAGCGACACTACAGTTAAACAACGAGCACAGGACGGAGCAAACACCGGCTCTAGTTACCAGGGCCCAAGAGTTCAAAACGTTTAATCCCTATCTGATCAGATCAGATTTGGATTTTGGGGAGTTCAAAACCAAAAAACAGGATTAGGATCAATTTGATATCCGATCAAATCAGGAAATCCAATCCAAGCTTTAATCTGGATCAAATCTTCAGGGGAGTTCAAACCGACAACACAGGATTGAGATCAATTTGATCCCAAAAAACTGGATTATCCTGATCCCACCAGAGGGGTGGATTTCCAGTGGATTACCAGAGCAAAATGTACTGTACAATTTATTTAAAATATGTTTCAATATAAATAAGATGGCAAAGTTTGTTAACTGAAATAATACACCATTTTTAGCCTTCATGGCAAATCTATTTTATTTTTCCATTTTTGCTCACGTTTGTGGTGGCCTATTTTGTTTTCAGCCAAATGTTGATGACATAAATGTTTATGCTCATAAAAGTATCACAGCAAAGATTGTCAATCACAAATGTAATTTAGATTAAAATAAAAATATGTTCAACAAAAAAAAATTCCATCATCTGTCATCACCTTTCAAACGTAATTGCGGACAATAGAAGTCTCTGCAATGTGGTCTCTTGTCTTCCTTGTATTATTTTTCATGTCCACTAGATGGCGCTCGTAGGATTAAAGCACTGATATTCAGGATCTAGTCATCTTGAAAAGTCGTAATCTGGATCAGGGTGATCCTATCCTGAATTGCTTTGAACTCCAGGGACAGAATTTGTCCGATTTGTCTGATCCTGGATCATAAAAAATGGGATTTCAAAATCTGATCGGATCTGATGGAGATTAAAAGTTTTGAACTCTTGGGCCCTGGAGACCATCGTCAGCTTGTAACTGAAAGAGAACATTTTAACGTTGACATTTGAGATTATTTAATGCATCATCAGTAACAAGTTATGTTACCCTTTGTAATTCCTACAAGAAGAATCGCTGGAGAGTTTGATATTAAAGGAACATGCTCATTGGTTTCTTGCAGAGCTCAAGTTATGTGGCGATTGCTACGACTCCCTGTTTGTTAAATATAAAGCGACCATTTTAGACAAAATATATCCCTTCAATAATTATCCAAAAATACTTATATCAACATTGAGTGTTAACTTTTCATTATGTGATTTGATCATAATAAATATAACATTGAATTCATTGTAAATGGATTGATTGTATCTGGTATATTTTAATTAAAAAAAGTTGACCATATTTCAGTGGATTTGTATTTGAGTTTCAGGAATATATTAAGACTCTTAAATACAAACAAATGTAGTTAAATGTATTTTTTCAAATTCATATTCTAGTTTCTGTAGCATTATGCAAAGTACATGTCTGGAATATTTGTATAATTAAATGTTTAATCAGTAAAGATAAATAAGCAGAGTTCCCAAAACGTCAAACTAATTATTTCTTTAGGTCCAGGGTGTTCATAAATGAAAAGCTGTGGCTGTGGAGGAACCGACCAGCAAAGGAATAACACTTTAACATTTTCTGTGATACAACACTGTTAATGTTATATGGAATAAAACGTGTCAAAAGAAAAACCTTACACTGTTAGGATCTTTATGATGTTTTATTCCAGCACAAGTCTTTTGTGTTGTAAAATGGCTGTGTAGCTAGGAATTAAAGGAGAAGTACAAAATGGTAAATTACAGACAGCTCTAGAATAATTTGTTTAAATCCCTATTGTGTTTATTTCCTAAAACCACATCAAGGAAAAACATTATTTCCCTGCCTTCTTTGGAAACATGGTCAGATAATACAAAAATAAAATAAAAAGCTGGAGAAAAAAAAAAGGAAGAAGGATGAAGCTTCATTTCAAGTCACTCTCACACTGGAGGGGAATCTGAAAGGGCTGCGAATGAATCACATCACCAGCCTGATTTAAACGTGTTACCTACCCGCTCAGGTAGCCCTTTTTTTTTGCATTTCACTCACGGTTTCTAGCAACAGTGGCACACAGGGAGGGCAGTAAAATACTCAAATGCACCATTTATGCATTCGTTTATGACAACAATAATTGCTGCTCCTCCATCATTTTCCTAATCGAAGCAGGCTAAGCAATTACATAAAATCAACTTCAAACAGGTACATTCGAGAGAAAAGCTGCGTCATTGCAGGCCCTGCCAGAGTTTCCCTCACAAGTGAAGAGTGATCCCTTCTCCACTCCAAGTTATAGCTCGACATCACTTTTTTTTTTTTTTACAAATGTTTGTCACAAGGGAGTGTGAGGAAACAGCATTATCTGGGATTGTGGTCTACCTGGACATCAGGTAAGGCTTGATAGTCGAGGTTTTCCCACTAAATCCTGATTTGAAATGTACAATGGTACAAATGTTAAAGTGTGTCGCTGTGCAAACGTTGTGTCAGCCAGCACACGGACGTACAGTAGCTCTAACGTCTGAAGCACACAACAACAACAACTTCCAGGTCAAACATTTTTAAAATTAAATAAAAACAAAGAGGTTAACACTGAGAAGTGAAGGGAAAATCCTCGCTTTCTTTTTTTTGAAAACATTCATGATATTTTAAACAAAAAAATTCTCTGAAATAATCACGGACCAAAAGAGAGAAAGAAACGCTGTCGTCATTTCCAACAATTAAAACTCTTCCTCACCTTTGTTATGTACAAGATTTAAACATACCATGACATGAGGACGACAGTTTCATGTAATTTAAAATGAAATCTAATTCGACCACTCGTGGTGAAATCGCCGCCGCACTCTGACGTCACAGAGCAACACGACATGATTCATATATATCAAAAGAGGGGGGGGAAAAGACAACCACACACACTCACTTAGGCAGGTTATGCTGTAAATGTACAGTAATTACACCTATAGTTCTGTAAGCCAAAATCTCTATTTTAGAATGCTGAACATTAGGGTAGCTTTCTATAAAAATCATATTTTTTCCCCCATGTCTTTTCCCCACCCGACGACACTAAGCGTATGGCTTAAATATTTGTAAAACTATGTAGTCCAATGGGGGATAAGAGTCTCTGCCTTCTCAGTCTGGCTCGCTGAGATGATCCTTCAAGGATACTCTGCTGTGTGTAGCTGCACATGGCTGTGTGTGCATGTGTGTGTATGCATGTCGGAAAGCAGAAGGGAATCCACAAACAGGGAGTTACTTTTGAGTTGATCAGACTGCAATTTCTTGCCCTGCCTGCGTGCCAACCTTTTTTTCCTGCTTTGCAATAAAATGAGCACTACGGCACTGTCTCCTCTTCCTCCCTTTAACGTCTGACACAGAAGCGATCCCTAAAACAAGCGCCGCATCATAGCCGCCGTTTCCACTTAGGCTCTCAGCAGGGCTGCCAGTGTAAACATTATCCCCCTTTTCTCACAATACTGCCTCGATAGACAGGCGACAAACAGGAAAACAAAAAGTCAACAAAAAGACATCAACAACAAAATACAATGGCCGTCGTTTTTTGGGAGATATGCAGGTTAGGGGAAGAAAACAAAAATTAAAAACATTGACAGCTACCACGCAGGAACATTTCCTGGGACAGAGAGCAGTTAGGGCAGTATGGATCCTTAGTGCAATGAAGCCAGAGGAGCGGCAGCCTCAGCGTCCACAGCCGCTCGCTCTGGAAGGTGTCAGCGGGCTGAAAGAGAGGTCCAGTGGGCTTCATCAACTCTCGCCAGGAAGAAGATTAAGGGCAGACATTATGCTTCTAGTCACATACATACATACACACACACACACACACACACACACACACACACACACACACACACACACACACACACACACACACACACGCTCATACATACTTTATACTCTGTAAAACTACAACGGCTAAAGCCTAGAGGGGAAGAGAGAGTTCGGTCCAGAGCGTCCTCCGGAGGAGTCCTGAGCCTCATTTTTCGTTCACTTCCAATACAAAGTTATGTCAGTGTGAGCGTCTACATGTATGAGGACGTGTAAACATCAAAATGTGAGTCGTGACGAGTGCGAGAGACTATTCTGCTAGGCCGTTGGAGCGAGTGTGTGGATTTAGGTTTGTGTGCAAGTTAACTATGCCCGTGACCAGTTCCTTATTGTATTTGTTTTCTGTGTGTTCCTCATATGTTTTTTTTTGTTTTCCTATTAAGTCTCTCCACTGTTGTAAATGTACATTCATCCATCGTAGGGGGCAAGTGTGACGCTGGGCCACACACCAACTGATCCTGAGGCTCTTCCAGTGGTCCAATAAAGACTCTCGCCTCATCAGCGCGCTCAAAATAAACAGCAGTAGAGGTACTGGAGGACGCTGTACCACGCGTAGCCCGAGGCGAACGCAATCGACTGGACAACGCACAGCCACACGGGGTCGAGGATCATCGGCCGGGACGCCACCTCCTTCTGTCCGTCTTGAGGGGGGAATGATCCTGTGGAGGACAGAAATACAGACCAGTCACTTTTGTGCTCCTTTTTATTTTTCAGAAGATTTAAACCAAGATGTTGTGATTTTTGGGTCAAACTGAAATCATCATGGAACTTTTTGCATACCATTTCCAAGCACAGAAACGTATACAACACACTACAGGAAATGGAACACCCCACACAATCACAATAGGGCCCTTTAATTTATTTTAGCTCAACAATATGATGTGAACATGCCAGGTATGGAGGACTGAAGACTTCAGGACTACTTGTTCCAGTGAGTTTTGACTGACTCATCATTTGCAGTCAACACATGCATACAAGAAAATGTGACAAGAAACATTGTTTTCCATATTTTGGGTAGTAATAATCAGGTTTCCTGCTGATAGATGTCTTGGCCATGCATGAAGGGAATCCTATTTTGTTCAATAACCCTCATTCAAAACCACAGGTTAGGGTTAGGGCTGTCCCGAATACCATTTTTCGGGCTCCGGATATTCGGTAGTAATCAGCAGCGAATATTCGGCCCGCGCGGGGGGGTAATCAGCAGCGAACCGCTTCAACACGTGTATTTCGGTGTATTCACGGCATTCATTTTGTTATTCTACAGTATTGTTGTTTTATAGTTATTTGTTAATGTAACCCAATTTGTGTTCTTTGAAATTGAAAAGGATATCGCATTGTGTTGGCTTCCTATTTTGTATGGACATGCTTTTATTTTGAAGGAGAGTTAGCGCTGTTGACAGGAAGTTGTTGTTGCTATGGAAACAACGTGACGGAGATTAAGGGAGAAAAGTCATATCTACATATAAAGACGGAGAAAGTAAACGATAACGTTTATGGTTAAGTGTTAGCACCCCCCGAAGAGGCACAAGCTCTTACGTTGATATTGGAGATTTCAATAAATTCAATTTGAAAAAAAAGGGAAAAAAACAACAACAAAACGAATATCCGAATAACGAAATAGAAACCCGAATAGTACTCCAACGAACGAATATTCCGATATTCGGGTACAGCCCTAGTTAGGGTACAGGCAAAGTATCCCTATGATTAGAAAACAAAAACAAAGAAGCCTTTAAAAGTGTAATCTGTTAGAGCTTCCACTTATCCACCTACAACAAGCTGAGTACAAAGTAGTGTCAAATGGATGGATCCTGCTAAATGTTGTAAATGAGGGTTTCTAAATTCCTAATGGTGTAAGTAGGAGGCATAATATGATGCCAGTGCTGTATCACGGAAGTTGACAGTCTGTCTCCTAGCAACAGTGGCCCTCAACTGTCAGTCAAACGTTGCTAAGGGAAACGCCCACTCAGAGGAGTACAGCTCGGACAAATATGTGTTCATAAAATACGCTTTTGAAAAACATGTGCGCCACAGCTGCAGTATATATCTAGTATATATCATATATGTTTATACTGAAGGAGGGAGGAACAGACCTTTGGCGTAGAAGTGGTTCAGCAGCTCTTCCTTCTCCACAAACCTCTGATACAGCCAGTCAGTCAGGGCCTCTGCCTCCACAGGAACCTCTTTTATTGGGTACATCCTGCAGGAGAAGGGAGACAGGCAGACAGGGGGTGAGATGAAACTCAGAAAAGGATCACTGAAGTCTCTCTCAGCACAAACACTCTGCATTGATCGTGGAAGCTGTGGTCCCTGAGCGCAGGCGTCTGTCAGACCGGAGTCTATTACAGTGTGTGTGCTGCTGTTGTTTTGGGGATTCATTAACCGGCCGCCTCATCAGAGAGAGAGACAGGAGTGCTGAGGGGAGCCTGACAGGAGACACACACGTCCTGGAGCTCCACAAAATGCTTTGGTAACAAGTGTGTGGGAGGAGACACTGAAAAAGTAAAAATCAATGTTGCCACCAAGACTTAGAGAGGCAGCACTATTAGATTCTGCCAACCATGGACAACTCTTTCATCTTTGTGGGGGACAGGGAGTGATTAGTTGGCTGTGAGTAATGATTATTTAAATATATAGATATTATACCGTTACGTTTTTAGATAAACCAAAGAATTTCAGCAAACAGTAAAACTGCCCATGGTGAATTCTTACTTCCACAGAACATTTAGTTTGAAAATGTTGGTTTAACAAAGTCAAATGTTGAGAAAAAAAAGCATGACACATCCATTAATAAAACAATTCAGAAACGATATTGGGAAGACACTTCAAACCACTAAGAATATTTACAAAAAGCCTTTCAAACCAAACGCATAACTGTGCTAAAGTAGGATGAATATGTGGTTCTGTTTACTTGCTATACCCTAATAAAGACAATATCATCTGATAGTAAATTATGGATTAAGCTCACACGCGTCTGTAACTCGCTGTTTGTGCACGCTCAAAAAAGGTATAAATGTTTCTGCCCCCCCCCCCAAAAAATCAGTCAGAGAATTCTTGACTTAAAAATCGACTTCGATGCCAATCTATTTAATGTCAAAACTGACTAATTGTTTCATCTTTATTCATTAGCCTGACTAACATCTATCAATCTCCACTAGCTTCTTTAATTCTCAGATTAACCACCTCCTGCCACACATAACACCTTTTTAAAAAAAATTATTTTTTAAAGCTTGTAATAAGCAGTGCAGGGCCTCTGTAAAAAGAGTGCTGGTGAGGAGTGTAACCAGAAGGGGTCCCCAGCAGGCTGCGCTGAAAACACTCTGCTCACCTTCAGACAGAGGTTACCGTCTCCTCCCTCAGACCAGCGCTTCCTGCACTTAACATTTGCTCAATATTCCCGACTGGGTATTGTCCTTCGTAGAAGTACACATGTGCGTGCTAGGAGAGCGTCTGTAAGAGGGAAGTAATAAGTGATACGGTATTGATTTCCTGAAGGCATCAATGTACTAAAAAAGCAATTTAAGGAAAAGGCAGCAGCACTGTCAGGAGGATGTGTTGTGGTTTAAATCCAGTTTAAGGACACCTCTGTTGTGGGTGAGAAAACATGACTTCATAAGCCATAATACCCTGAGTTGAAATAGGTTTTTAAAAATAGGAAATAGTCAAGAGTTCTCCAACAGGGGTGATTGTTTTTGAAGTGTTGCTTGAGTCTGGATAAATGGTGAAATATGTGATTTTAGAAAGTGCTTTTATTCTGATAATTAGCAGAAATGTCTGATTTCAGAAATAATGAGCGACTAAATCAACGACATCATGTCACTTTTTTAGGAAAACTGCCCAACAATCTTTCCTGAAATGTTAGGATTCTTATTTTGTATTTGTCTTATTTCATTATGGACTCTTGGACAGATTGTCAGATGAAGCAACGCACAAATTAATCAAAGCTGGCTCCGAGAAATTATAATAATAATTCTGACATTTTAGAGACGAAATGATTCATCCAGAAAATGTTCATTCATAATGTAAAAAGAGTTGATTGCTGTGCTGATACATGTAATTAAATGTTGAATCAAAAACATGTCCAAACGTGGTGTCCACGTGACAAATGTGTCCACATGACAAATGTAATCTTATGACATAACGCAGTTTAGAAGTTGAACATACGTTTTAAATAAGGGCAGGAGCTGAGGGTTCAGCAGTGACTTGTGTTTGTTTGGTACATTTATCCACAGACTCTCTACTCATTATCCGGCAGTTCACTGTGTGGGCGTCGCTCTGAGGCGAGGCACAACAAGGTCCTGTTTCAGTGGAGAAACTTTGATGTCCCTTGCAGCATCATAAACAGCATCATAAACTCCTTAAATCCAACATAAAAAAGATTCAACTTATTGCCATTACGTAGTAATGTTCATATATACGCCGGGATCCTGAGTCGTGGCTGAACCTGTCTCTGCGGTCCTGCCTGACTCTCATCATACTACTTCCCAGATGGCTCCCACAGGATTGTTGACATCCTCGTGGATTCATCTTCCTATTATAGACACATGCATTTCCAAACATTTGGACTACCTATGTTGTACATGTATTATCTTTTCGATTTACACACGACATCTATTGCACGTCTGTCCGTCCTGGGAGAGGGATCCCTCCTCTGTTGCTCTCCCTGAGGTTTCTCCCATGTTCCCCTTTAAACTGTGGGGTTTCTCTGGAAGTTTTTCCTTGTACGATGTGAGGGTCTAAGGACAGAGGGTGTCGTATTGTCATACTGATTTCTGTACAAACTGTGAAGACCACTGAGACAAATGTAACATTTGTGATATTGGGCTATATAAATAAACATTGATTGATAGTACAGGTACTATGCAACGAAATGGTTTCTCTGCATTTGACCCATCCTAGTGTTAGGAGCGGTGGGCTGCCATTATGTACGGCGCCCGGGGAGCAGTGTAGGGAACGGTGCCTTGCTCAGGGGCACCTCAGTAGCACTTGGTCTTTCCGGGGCTTGAACTGGTGACCTTCCAGTTGCCAAGCCAAGTCCCTATGGACTTCACCAACACCGCCCAGTGACTAAAATCCACCACTGTCTCTAAAAGGTCTGTAGTGGCTTCTTTAAAATGGAGGGAAGCTGCTGTGTGTGATTTTAGGATAAAGAGATTGATTTCACAACGATTCACCTTCAGCCTCAGCCGATATCAGGTGTCTATGATGTTTAGTCACTAGCACTGATACATTCAGAATAAGGCTGAGAATAACAGTCAAATCAATGCCCCCTCATTACACGTTACTTGTTAGACGCTTTTATCCAAAGCGACTTACATACTCAATACTGTGGGCAATCCCCACAGGAGCAATTTGGTGTGAAGTGTCTCAGGGACACGACAACATGCTGACTGCAGTGGGGTTTGAACCTGTGATCCTCCAATCCCAACACCAAGGCTCTATCCACTGCGCCACACGCCTCCCATCATACAGACTGATAGAATACTATGTAGATAGAAAATAGCAATAAACGCAAAGTGAAATCAAGTACCACAAGAACATAAAGCAGTTTCCCTGTAACTGCTGTGGCGATGAATGCTCATTTCTTATTGGCTGAACATGAAGTTCCCATTAAAAAGGATAGTTCTTTCTTTTTTTTTTAAAGGGGGGTTGTAAGACTTATTAAAGCAAAGTCAGTATAGAGCTTAGAGAAATAGATTATTACAGAATATATTATTTGACGTCAGACAGCAAAGGCAAAACAACTAACCAACTGAGGCGGCGGCGGACAAACAACCTTTTTTCTCCGAGGTAAAATACAGTTTTCTTCGATGGCGTTTGGTGGATTTAATCGTAGATTTGGCGTGTTGTGTTCTTTATTTCAGCTATGGAAAAAGACGATGTTACTGTAAGATGATGTTGAAAAGAGCACAGTTAACTTCATCAGTTTATTTGTTTAAATGGATGTCTGACGGCAAGGTGATGATTGAAAATATTCTAAATATAGTGTACACTTACATTGATTATTTAGGTGTGTCTTATCTTATATACATGTTGCTTGTGTCCCCCTCAGAGCGTACAGTACATTCCTCCATCAATCTTACGCACACAACTTCACTTAACGGTGCATTTTCCCTGAGAAGTGATTGGTGACGGCGGTGTTGTGGTCATTAAATAGTAAATGTATGAATGATTAAATCTAACCCAACAGAGCGTTTCACACCTGCTGCAGAGAGGACGCCTGCCAGGGGCCCTTAAATGTAAACCGATAGCTGTGTAATCCTGCCGGGCTTCGGTCACTTATCAGAAGCATTTAGTGACTCGGGGGGCAGGTGGAGGCCACAACGCTTTCATGCAGCTGAAATATTCATGGGGGAATCAGGATCTTTGGTGTCCAGCTGAGGCGCTGCTCGTTTGGGTCTACAGCATATAGACTAGGGATGGGAACGATTCATCGAATATTCTAAATTATTCAGGCATTCGAATAATTATTTAGGTATTCGAATATGAGCTATGAATATTTGTATAACATTTTTTTTTTTTGGGAGGGAGGGAGGGAGGGATGCCTAAGTTGATTACATATTATCAAATTGAATAATTCAATGTATATATATATACATACGAGAGTGCCATAGCTAAATGTGTTAGGTGACGTCTAAAGTGTGTTTATGTCCAAATCCATCAGATCTAGATAGTTCTAGCTAATGATATGGCTGCTGCCCCTCCCTACACGCAGATCACGCAGACTCAAACCTCATCTTAGGCCCAAATGTGGCGCAAATGCGCTCCGCAGCCATTGCGAGGTTCCGGCGCTAACACATTTTTTTTTTTTACCCAATTTCTTTTTTATAGAATATGTACATTTCGGTTAACCGTTTTTTGGGGGGTCGAATATTCGAATATACATTTGCTTTCAAATTCCCATCCCTAATATAGACATGCTGAGATAGCATGCAGTATCTTCCTGTATCATTGGATAACAGCCAGGTTTGTTTGGAGAACAAATGTCACATGACATGTAACTTCACACAGCATCTTGAAGTTCACAGGGTTTATTTCCTGCCTTGAAATCACCTCACATTTAAGCAGCTGCCTGGCCTGGCTGTGAAACACTGAACAATCATTGTATTTTAATGTTGCCAATTTTAATTCAATAAGTTTTGCTCTGACCACACAGCTGTTAACGTTAAGCTCATCGTATTCAAATAAAAATGTCTCCCACAGTATGTCGTTTTTTCCCAAGTATCACGGGACTTTCTCTGCATAATCACCTTTAAGAAGAGTTAGAAGTATATTTTTCAGCATGTGTGGATACCTTGGAGAGCTGGTGCTTTAAGGTGCTGACGTGTAACAGGTTGTAGCGAAACATCAGCGGTCCAGTTTCAGCACATAGAAATCAAACGGGCTTTGATCGATCGGTGTGTAGTTCCCTCAAAGACATGCTGGGATTTTGTTGACAGTAGTGTAACAAATTGAAACTTTATATTATGCTGAGTAAAAAGAAACAAGAGTATGGAGGTATGTGTTGTGCCAGGAGATGCAGTGGCACGTTACAGTAGAGATGGTGATGTGTTGGCATGGGGCCACGGCAACGCTCTCATTTCCACCCTTACCTACTTGGCAGCAGCCTGCATGTTAACCCGACACGCTGGCGCTCAGACAGACAGACAGCTGCTGCAGCTTCCTCTGTCCATACGCCTGACCATCAGAGATACGTCCAGAGGTCAGGGGCCTCATGTATAACGCCGTGCGTAGGATTCACGTGGGAAGGTTGCTTACGTAGTAGAAATCCAAAAAATAGGTACAGACATTTTCCGATTCACAAAACATTGCGTACAAACTGGCGTACGCCATTTTTTGAGCGTATATCCCTTTATAAATGAGGCCCCTGATCTTGTATTTAAGTAAAAGTACCAGTTGCAGGAATACTCTGTTACAAGTTAAAGTCCTGCCATCCAAATGTTACTCAAGTAAAAGTACGAAAGTATTACTTAAAAATATACTTAAAGTTCAAAAAGTAAAAGTACTCATTATGCAGATTGACCCATTTCAGAATAATATATATGATGTGTTTTGATTATAAGTATTTATGCATTAAAGTGTTATCAAAGCTGGTAAAGGTGCAGCTAGTTTTAATGACTTTGTATGCTGCTTAATTAAGTAACCAAATGTTAAACATCAATGTAGTGAAGTAAAAGTACACTGTTAACCTCTGAATTGTAATGGGTTGGAAGAAAATGTCCTTACAAAAATGGATAAGTAAAGTACATCAAAATGGACCAATACACTACTTGAGTAAATGTACTTAGTTACTAACACCACTGCTTTCATCCAACTGATGATGAACATCCTTGCTGCCATTTGCGGTTGTTTTGTCTGGATTATATGACAAACATTGTCCACGTGTTTATTATCACAAGAATAGACACATTTAGGTTATAAACCCTTTAGCCATTTAGCTTCTGTAAATCTCTTCTCCTGAGATATTTGTGCCCCTTTGAATGGGCTGGGAAGCCAATTAAATGTGGACTCTTGCAGGAAAAGTCTGTCCACTTGACAAGCCTCTTTGGAGAGTGGCCACCAGTCATTGTTAGGGGACTCTCTACAGCCCTACATCTCTCTTTAGGAACAAAGAGGTGTCCTGGGAGGTCTGTTATCGAGCACAGTGGTGCAAAAGGTGAATATTGAGATTAGCGGCCAGTGTGGCTTGGGGAGAAAAGAAAAGTCTCCTGTGCTGCTCTCCGTCTTTTTCTAGTTAAGATAAGAGTCCTCATCTAAGTGCAAAAAAAGCTCCAAATCCCAAACGGCTGCCTTTAAAAGGTCTTTCTCAAAGTCCTCCTGTGGTGTGAGGGTCAGGTTGACCAGCAGCAACAACAATTAAAGAAAGAATACTCTGGTGATATTAATTGAATTTTGTGTTGCATAACGAAACCACTGCAATGGGCTCTCGCTTGCTAAATGGCAAACTTTTATCAGCAATCAGAGAAAAGTTAAGGGACGTTAGATGTCTGCTCATTAATTGCTACATTTAGTCTTCAAACTGCTTTCACTCATCGGGACTGTCTTTGTTCCAGGAAGTAGTTTTGACACGAAAAACACCTCTACCGAAATATAAGGGATTGGTCAAAGGGCTATAAGTTGAGAGACTGTTTACATTAAAACATATTCACAATAGTATGATCAAAGTATTTTCAATGGGTAACATTTTTGAAAGCATGATTGTTTTTGTAGCACCAACTGCTGGGGGAATCCCATATCTTACTTGCTTTTTTTATAGTGATTTTGTTGCATATTATCTTGTTAATTTATCCCATTATTCAATTTTACAGTCAGTACTTTCGGTTTATTGTCTGTTTTTGTTGCTTGTGTAAGGTGGAGTTGGAGCCTTTAAACAAAAATACTTAGAATCAGGTATTTCTTCATGACATCTAAGTATAAAAACGCAAAAATAAAACTGTTGCATGACATGCTAATGATAATAGATACCCATCACCAAATGGTTGAAACTCAGTCAAAAGTCAGCGTGAAGAACTTTATTCTTCCTTCGTCAAGACTGAATCAAACTTTCATTAAACTCCGTTAAGGATCGAAACTTGAGTCACCAGCAAACACGTGCTTTTGTCCTCCATTGGAGCATCGACCTCTTATCAGCGCAGCGGTCCGATGTGAGAGGCCATAAACCTCCGTCAGGTGGAGATGGACTCTGTGACCCCCAACCCACTTTATTGAGTCTCTGATGTCACAACACCATGCCGTTTAGTTTTACGAGGTCAGATTAAGTGGGACACTCCGTCCCAAATGCAAACTGTACGCAACAAAAGAACCAATATGTAATGATTTAAATACAGGTATACAAATATTCCTTATTTTCCTACTTTTAATAATGGTTTCATATTCAGAAAGAATTGTACCACACACAGGTTTTCAGGTACGATTACTACTTGTTGCACTCCAGAGTCTGTCTTCTGCAGTTCATTTTTAGACCATTTTTCATACAAAGCATCAGGAGATCAACACTCCTGGAATTGAGTCTTGTAAATTAGATTTCTTGTAGAAAAGTTAGACTAAGATGATAATAATACTAATCATTTGTAATATAAATTGATCCCTTAAGGCAGGGTTGTCAAACTCAATTTCATTGCGGGCCACATTAGCATTATTGTTGCACTCAAAGGGCCGGTTGTAACTATATAAATATATAATATATATATAAAATAATGTATTATATTACATTATTGCCTCTGAATTGGATTATTATCGGATAGATAATAACTAACTACTATCTTTCATTTTTTGTAAAGCACTTTGAATTGCCTTGTGTTGAAAAGTGCTATATAAATAAACTTGCCTTGCCTACGTTTGAAATCAGAAGTCTAGGGCAAATAATTGCAAGTCTCTTCAGTGCACATGTCACACAACGAGATGCATTGTGGGACATGTAGTTTATGGGCAACCTGCTTCTGTAAAGTGGCATGTAACCGTATTATAAACGTATTATATTCTTTGCAAGCTCTTGCGGGGCCACATAAAATGAAGCCGTGGGCCGCGTTTGGCCCCCGGGCCTTGAGTTTGACACCCCTGCCTTAAGGCTTTTATTTCAGTCAAATTAGGCCATTAGGACTTGAAGACACTCTCTTGTTTTATAGGTGGGGGGTGACCTCTGTTAGTGTAGGTGTTTCTAAGTCAACAAATGTCCTCTGAAGACCCTAGTAAAATATAAATAAGCCCTACTCATTAATAATCCCGAGACACTTCCTCTAACCACAAAGGTACTCATTAAACTCGCAGGTAAAACAAGAGTGTACGAGATATTGATCCTGGTTTAGGCGTTGAATGAACCTCATTAAACAACATTAGTAAATAAAAGAAGGAACAGTACGGAAATGCAGGTTCTGATTCACAGCCAGTACAACCTTCTAAATAATGCTTTGGGAGAAAGAAAATGTGCCTCAGTGTCTGAGAGAGAGCCAGGTGTGCAGCTCTCCATGTGATGACCACGCAGACGCCATACATCATGTCACCTTTCAGAAATGTTCAAACAGCAGCTTTCAGAAACGCACACAGCAGCACAAAAAAAGAGAGGAGACGGTGCATTTAAAAAGAAGAAGAAAAAATCAAAGTATTCGACTCCCACTACTGCCCTCACCCGGCCTCTGTACACCCACCAGACTCTCCATCTGCCATTCAGAGGGCTTATGATGCTGCAATCTGGAAGACTGAGATTATATGGGGAGAGGGCAGGAGACACAGCGAGAGAGAGGGAGGCTGAGGGGTGAGGAGGCAGAGAGAGGAAAAAGGGAGGTAAAAAGAAAAGTGCTGGATTCAACTACAATATGACTTCATTGGCAGCTGAATGTTTTGGATCTGTGGCTCACGCGCCGTAGTAATCTATACAGACCCGTAACATGATAACACGGGAGGAGGGCGGCCGTTTATTATCAAAGTCAGCTCACATACAATCTGCCAGGCTGAGGACGTAAGATTTAGGGCCATGACGCCAACGCTCCATGTCTTCTGTTGGACTTGAACACACCACTAGGTGACATGTGACGTCCAGCTAATGTACACGTACGCTCAGGGCCTGCAAGAGAGGAGATGACTTGTCCCATATCTCTATTATATATATTATATATTTAAACTAAAAAAAAGAATAGCAAAAGCCAAGCAAATCCCCCCCAAAAAACAAGCAACATACAAAACTAAATTAGATTGTTTTAAGATGAAGGTGATCAGAATAAATCAGTTTATTTGTCCTGGGGAATTGGATTCCATGGCAGTTGTTCCATTTCAGATAAATTAAAAAAGATTTAAAAAAAGGTAAATACAATGTAATATTTATAGAAACCTGAAAAGTTGGACTAAAAATATTAAAATAAAAATAAAATATGTATCATATAAACATAATAATTTAAGTAAAAATTATAAAATAACAATTATAATATATAATATAACCCCAAGAAGTGAAGTGGCAGTATATTGACTTAGAGTGCCTGGCGCTCCGACACTAATCAAGTTTCCATTGTGATGAAAGCAAAAATAAACAAATGAGAGTACCGGAATGTCTCATTCGTTACAACTTAAACTGAGGCTCTCATGTTGAAGCACATCCTACTTTCCCTCTACAAAATCTAAAACTAGCTAACCATGTTCATGCTAAAGTGAATCCTGTGAAACTGTCTTCCTCCTGAAGCTGAGCAGCCGGTCCTGGAGCTCCAGCCTCGGGTCTGCTGCAGATTCAACATGCTGAATCACCGATATGAGCAAACGGCTGACTCTCACAGCTCCTACTCTGCCTGTGAGGCCAGAGGACTCTCCTCTCTGCATGTTTTCTGATAACACCATCAACTCTGAGGTTATTATAATAGTCTAAGAACAATCTAAGGGGACCCGGAGGTATGATATACTTTAAAAACACACTTAGAGAGGGAATCCCCCATTTGATCAGAAGAGGAGAGGACACGTCATTGAACGTGATTTTGATACCCATTCTTAGCTCAGCACGGACATCTTAACTGTAAGGGAAACTTCTGCAGCAATGGAGAGTCAGGACTCAGAGAGACACGAGGAGAGTTGGAGCTTTGATGTCAAACACTGATGGTTTATTACAAGTATCGGCCGGAGAAATTCACATCACAAGTCACAGCAGCCAGAGGTTCTGACTGCACGGGTGGGTTGCCACATCAATTCTGCCCAGCCTCTCTCTCGATAGACCTTTTAACTAGTTTACAGACAGTTAATCAACATATTGGGGGAGATAATCTAAACAGCTGGGCCCACTGAATCACTTGCGTTTGACCCTTAATGGCCACAAAGCCAGCGTTCTCACCCATAAACCATTTGTGACCGAAAGTTGACCGGTCATAAAACTGAGAATATCCACATATAAGTGCAGCAGCACATTCCTTAAAGGAGATAACAGAGTCAGGGTTGGTCATAAACGTCAACAGTTAAATATCTAAATATAACAGAATTATTCTCTAACAATAACAATAACTTATTTTCTTTATGCTGTCCCGGCCAACAGGAACCATGTTTTCCATAACATCCCTGATGCAAAATAACACAATTTGATCATAAATATACTTTTCACATTTCTTTCACCGGGTGGGTTTTTAGTTTGATTTCTGACTCCAAATATACCTCACTTTGAAATAACTTTATCACAATCGGGAAATACATCTTGACCCCAGTATTGGAATTCATTTGGTTCAATTTGCACACGATCTAATGCAGCAAACTCACAACAACCTGCTGTTCTGGTGAAGGGACCTATTTGTAGAAATCACAGACCCCCCCCTGAAAGCTCTAAATCCCTGACCTCACCTGTCCAAATTAAATCCCTTTTTTGTTTATTTTGTTGTTAAAAAAGACAAAGATAAAGTTCACAATGTCTGCTGATGCAAAAGAAGGCCAGATTTGTGCTCCCTTAACACAGGAGTGGTCGAAATTCATTAACTTGTCTTAGTATTCAATTCAATTCAGTTTTTGTCAGCAGGATTAGAAAGAAAGTACTAGCATGATTTCCCTGAAACTTGGTGGAAAGGTGACGCATGGGCTAAGGAAGTACAGATTTGATTGATGGGGAAAAAACTGTTTTCCACTTCCGTTAACATTGCCAAAAAGGACTGTTGGCCTTCAAAAAGGACTGTGCTCTGCGAGTGTCTCTGTAGTAATGGTTCTTGTGATGCTTGGGGCCAAACTTGTCTAACCTCTTCTCCTATCTGCATTTGCAAAGTGCATCACATTGCACATTCTCCAGCAGAGTTCCCCTGATCTTAATCCTCTTGTTGACGCTGCACCTGCACCAGCATGGGCCTAACTGCTGTCTGATCAGCCTCGTGGGGGGTGGGGGGGGGGGCTCACTGTGTATCCCCAGCCTGCAGAGCTGCTGACCAGGCGAGGGGATCCGATCGTGTCGATGGCTGATTAAAGGGTCTCAGCGTTGGGGTGGGACCGGTGCATCCGTCTAATTACAGACTTAATGAGGAGTCCTTAGCTTTTGCAGAAGTGGGCGGAGAAGCCCTCCAGAGAGGAGCCAGAGAGCAAGGCTTCATAAATCAGGCTTCACTTTACCCTTTCATTGCCTGGTGAGGCACACTTTAAGTTGTGTGAGGAGGTTGTTCAGGGGCAAAACACAACCAAAAGGGGTCAAGATGACTTGTACCTGATCACTGCGGCTTACGTCTGGATACGTCCCTAATGATGTACCGCGACAAGACAATACAGAGAGGGCCACCTTCATCTTGGAAAGAGACGAAAGAAATGTAATCCTGGCCCACCTTCATCATACCCCCGAGTGGGTGGATTAGCAACAGAGGGCAGTGACGGCGGGACAATATGGAGGGGACAAATGCATTATCTTTGCATAATAACAGGGCTATTTTTAGCTGTAGAGAATACAGGAATATAGTTGATATAAGTATGTCAATCCGGTATTAGCAACTAAAAACGTATTTCTGTGTTTTATCTGGCACATACGCATAACTTATATTAAACAAAGGTTGTCAAACCTCGAAAAACACTGGCTTTAAACAAATAAAATGCTTAATCTTCTTCAATACATTCCTTTCTCTGTAAAATGGCCATTCATTTCCACTTTTGCAAACAAACCAAAACATATATAGCTTTATATAACCAAATATGGGAAATTAGCAATCGTCACGTTGGCCGACTGAAAAAAGACTAAAGAAAAAAAGAATATCAATTATCAAAATCCTTGCAGCATTATTTTCTGTCAATCTTTTTAAACAACCAATTATTTAAGCTCTAAATGTTGCTACAATGTTTTTAAATGTATCGTAAAAGTCAAAACGAGGACCCTCGAACAGAACAAACACAGAGCCATAGCTCTACTTAAGGTCTACCGCTCCACGGGGACCCTTTAATGTCAGGAGTGTCCCGCTGACTCACTACTGTAGGAATGCAAAGTGAACGTGAACTTGTGTTATCAGTGGGTGGATGAACTTCAAGCTCTCCCTCCTCAAACGCTGCTGCAGTGAGTCACAGGAGCAGTCCCAAAGTCTGTGCACCAAACCCAAGTGACTGGCTTCTCTGTTACAAACCTGTGACGTGTCTATCTGGTAGTATTGATTTCTCCTTTGATGGCAATAAATAGTACATTCTTAAAGATAAATATGTGGAGGGACAGGAGCAAAGGGCAACCGTTGTATCACTGTCACAGAGTTCACTAGCCATAATGACCTGGTATAAATATACTAATCTAAAGTCTACTCCCTATTACCGAATGTTGGAGACAGTGTGGGTTTCAGGAAGCAATCACTGGCATATCTTTGGGGAGTTTCCAGTGATAAGGCCTTCCTTTGCAGAGATTCACAGAGCACTCAAAAGCTTACAAAACCCTAATCTGCTCTACAATTTTCCACATGACTTTCAGGACATTTTCAGGGAAGGCGTCCAGATGAATATTTGTTTGGCATTTTAACAGCCACTTGTATAAAAAGTGCTCAAAAGGCACTTTTCGAACTGAGTGGATAGATATAGTACATTTATGTTACAGAAGACATTACCACTTCTTCTGTTTGTCTTCAACTTGTGTTGTGTGCAGGTATCCAATGAATGAACCTGCTGTCATATTGTTTTACATAGCAAACATAATTCATTCTTATCCTATGTTCTCTCAAGCCCTCCCAAGACTTAATTGTCTTTGTACATTTGGAAGTTGTAATGAAAGTAAGGAATGAATACATTCTTAAAGGTGGGGTAGGTAATTTTGGAGAAACCAGCTCGAGTGCGCTAGAATTTGAAAATACACAACCGGAAAAAATCTGCCACTTCCTTACAGAGCCCCTCCTCCAACACACACGAACGCGCACATGACCAATGAGGGCACGAGATAAGTTTGTGCACAGATGGAAGGCTGACAGGCAGGTAGGCCATCCAGTTATTTTAGCCGGGCCGGCTCAGATGATTGGTCGTGCTTTTTACAGTACTACGGCTTCCACAGATGACATTTTTTAATGGATTTGTTGTCAAAGCACTTCAGATATTCATTGCTATCGGGATGTTAAGAGCATTCCATGGAATATAACAAAAAGTGTATCTCGAGCCGGTTTCTCAAACGTACCTACCCCACCTTTAACGTCACAAGACTACCAACCTCAGGTTTCACTTATTCCATGATGTAATGTGCCGCACTTTATTTGCATGTGGGCAGCAGGGAACCTTTGCATAGTAAAAATGGTTCTGGTGTTTCCCTCTCATGAGAACGAACCAGGTGGATGCAGTGAATCACTTGTATTCTTACCTGTAGTGTACATGTGTAATTGTAGGAGGTCTGTAGCCAAAGATCCAGGTCTGGATGTCCATGGGTCTCGCTTTGGGGTAAGCTATGGTCACGTCTACTACCCACTGCAGGCCTTTACGTTTATTACCTATTGGAGAAGAAACACAAATAAAGGAAGTTAGGACACGACTGAAAGGTAGGGATATAGGCAAAAAACATGCTCAGGTTTCCTCAGTTGTTTAGGTAAGGCATACTTAATACTCCACATAGCGAAAGCCCATCACGAACAAGGCTCTTAGGTTAAGGAAAAACAGTAGGAAGAGATTCAAACAGCGTTTCCGCCAGGGGGGCGTCTTGCCGTCATTTCAGCTCGGGACTCCCTCAACTCGAGCCGAGGGCGTCCAAAAATATTAATAATTCGAGAGAAGATCGAGAGTTTTTATCGCTTGAAATAACGAAAAGGAAAAAGGACAAGGACATCCCTCTGTTGGAGGGGCAAAGGAGACTGGTGGGATTATTTTCGGAGTATTGAAGATCGTTTCCGCGAAATCGGCGGTGCCTGCCACAGGACAATATGGAACGTGCGCGATTTGGGGGTTGACGCTCTCGGGGTGGACGCCCTCTCAGCCCTGGTCTGGCGTAAACACTGGATTCAAAGACACTTTAATGGTCATCCAGATGAAAAACTGAGTTTGACGGGCAGCTACAAATAATGGGTCACAGTAAAAGACACATTTTCAGCTAAAAAGCTAATCTTTCATATAACCTGGGCAACGTATCCATATAATATTGACATTGTGATTCATATGTTCTTAGATTTTGGATATCGTGATGTTATAAGTATTGTATTTCCCATGTTTATACGTAGACAGACATATAATGCTAATTTTCAGGTAAAGAAACTGAGAGAGAAATTCCTTCACACAACAGCATAATAGAACTTCTAAATGCAGCATTATGGTAACGTGATGGCATTCTCTGAATTGTTTCCATTACATTACAACAAAAAGTGCAACTGTAAAATAAGAGACTAGCGGACCCTCCATTCATGGCAAGGTAAGACAGACAGGAGGAAGAGAAGTGAGACAGGACGTGAAGGTTGACAGATGGGAGGGGGGATGCTACACATGTGATAAATATCTGTCAGCTGCAAGGCTACATGTGTGAGAGTATTTATGTTCATTATGCACGGTCAGCTCTCTGGCATGTCTCCACAAATCTAATGAAACATAAAAACTTCTACATTCAATGTCCACAAATATTCAAACGAAATACTTATTGGATTCACTGACAGAAGCGGCTATAAAAGAAATGGCTAAGAAAAGGCAGACAACGTATCTATAGAGAGCCGGTACCATAATATATTTGAAATCACCTCCTGCGTGAGGCTTCAGGAAATTACATTTCGGAGAAGTGAAATGAAATGTGTTTTTCCACAGAACGTCCTTGTTTTTGTTGAAATGTGTTTTTAAAAAAATTTAAAATGAAAAACATCCCATTTTATTTGTTTGTTTTCTATAATAACATAGTTAAATGATGAGGTTCTGTAACGGTGTCTGACTAAAGATGACTTGAACTACTGCTACTGTAAAATCCCTTATAAAAAGGAAAACATTTCTCTACATCCTCGAGCCTGTTATTTATTGCAGGACTGAAGTACATCAGACATTAGACATAACAGGACTCAAACATTACTGTGTGTGTGTGTGTGTGTGTGTGTGTGTGTGTGTGTGTGTGTGTGCGTGTGCGTGTGTGTGTGCGTGTGTGTGTGTGCGCTTTGACAGTAAGGATTAGGGCTGCTCGATTATGGCAAAAATCATAATCTCGATTATTTGGGTCAATAATTGATATCAGGATTATTAAAAACGATTACCCATTTACTTTGAAAACATAAATTTATTGGAGACAATTTTTTTGAACAGTATGTTTTTAACAGTTGATTACCCTGAACTTTAAGTTAGGGATGCCAGAAACTGACCATGATCAAAATCGAAAATCATATAGGCCTATAAGGTAAATGTGTGTCAATAACTAATTCAACCACAGATGTAATAACATTTCCAGGAGCAGGATATACATTATGATATTTTTCAAGTTCAGAACCCATTTCTTTTCATCGCTCTGCACAATTTGAATAAAGTGTTGTTGGCTTTAGGTGGTGTTGTTGTACAGGTAAAATGACCAATGACCCCCCCCGAACTTATGGTGCAAGCCAAAGTATTTGACTTTTCACAATCGTCAGGCAGTAAACTTTTCTACAAACCAAACTGTCATTAAAACATTTCATCCACATGTAATAGCAGATCTTAGCACATTTAGCCCTGGCGAATATTAATCGATTACGATTTTTTGAAATTATTTTCGATTATGGACACTGTAACGATTTTTCGAATAATCGAATAATCGCTGGCATCCCTACTTTAAGTATAATTCAACTGAAAAATCGAATTCGTAATTGCGATTAAAATACGATTAATTCAGCAGCCCTAGTAAGGATGCAAATATATTTTATATTATGTCAATGTGTGTGACTTTAAGGAGTGATGAGAGAAAACTGATCCACTTCCACAAAAAGGTTTAAACCCAAATTGGACAAAAGCTACACTCTTCTCCTCGCAATTAGCATTAGAGCTAATCTAAAAACATCTTAGACCTGACTTTGTACTTAATGCACAGATATGAAACAACCTTTAGACCCAGCTTTGATAGCACACAACCTGAGACAGCATTAACTAAACGCTGACGTTTTCCTGTTAGCTGAACAAGCTTGTCAAAAGTAAAGCAGAAAACATCAGCGGCTTCATTCAGCACAGACAGATCTAAAATGAGCTCGAGGTAAAGCAGTGCATTGTTTGATGCTTGCCTAATGCCACAGGCTGCTGTTACTGCGCAGCGAAACACTTCCCTCTCCGAGCAAACCCACTCCTTTATGCAAAGTCAACATGCCATGCCCGTGTGACAAAGTGAAGCTACATTTTTACAACCGATCAGCTACGTTAACTTTACAAACAGTCAAGAAGAGTGAACAGCATTTCAACATCATGAGAAGTTTCTAACAAGTCCTAATTTAGATATCTTCACACCGATAAGATTAAGAAAAAAGTGAATGATTTAAAGAGTGCGATAGAGATACAGAGTTCCTTTGATTTCAGGTTCACTCTGTTCATGCCTGTGAGTCTAAATCACCTCGTCAGTTAGAGTCCAATCCAAAGAGACAATGCAACCCACAGTGAACAAGAACATGTCATGTGAATGCTAGTTATTAGGGCAAAGTAGCAATATGAAGCACAAAACAATCATTTAGATTTACAGCTGTTTGTACTGTGGCAGCCATGCCTTTCATAACTCTTGGTGTATTATACCTGTTGCAAATCAATCAGCCGGACTGTTTTATGACAATATGGATATTGGATGTGTGTGTCTACTAGATTCATTACAGTATTATACTTCTCATGGGGCTTCAATGTGGTGTTTTCCCGTGCTATATATTATCTCTTTTCGGATGTTTGACCACTACGATTGGATTTTCTTGTCCAACCCGGTTTCACTGTTTCTTCTGTACAAGAAACCAAATGCTTCAACTAGTCCTCAAGCTTTTTTGGAAGTGTGTTTAGCTCATGGTAAAGCTAAAACAGCTACATGAAAAGTGAGGGCAATGAATGACACCTCTGCTCCTAAAGCTTGTTTTTACTTTACCACAAGTGCAAATTACATCAGTTCAACGTACAGTAACGT
>CALSBZ010042951.1:626303-654308 GCA_943591055.1 Gobionotothen gibberifrons | reverse complement strand
ACACACACACACACACACACACACACACACACACACACACACACAGGACATAGCGCTCTTGTGGGGGGGGGGGGTGTTTTCTTGCCCTAGGTTTTAATGCCATTAGCTAGATTCAAATGGAAGGACAAGCCCTACTGCAGCAACCAGCTTCCCCTCATCCTGCTGCTGGAGCAGAGGAGAGGACACAGGGAGATAAAGAAAGAAGTGGGACATGGACTGAAACAAAAGCAGGGGGATATCAAATGTGACGTGTCAAGCAAGGATTGGCATGTCTAAATTGTTTTTAAAATCCCATTCCTGCCAGAGGTTGTAAACAAAACTACTGCCGTCGTCAGTGTTTGTTGACTGTGTAAAGGATTTCTGCTTAATTGGCAAAACAAAATCTTGCACATACAGCATATTTTAGCACATAAATGAAGCGGGGCTCTTCTTCCCTGACATGTAACGATGGCTGATTAAGAGATGCTCCTGACAGACTGTCCTGCAGAGGGACCAACACACAGCCTCAAGCTGTTAGTGCGGAGGCTGTCGGACACAGAGCTGCGTTAGCTAAAGCCACTTTCTCAATAATGCTGGCCCAAAAGTCTCTCCAAATTACTATTAACGCAGCACGCCCTTAAAATTGATTTTGAACCCGAGCCAGGAGAGTCCACATGAGGGACTCATTGCATCGGTGTGTTTATGTCCGTTTTAACGCTGTGCTTTTTCACTGGGGACGGTTCCAAGAAGCGGGTTTACTGTGCTATCTGGATAATTTCACTTAGTTAAAAAGGTGGAGTCAGCCGTTTTAATCCAATATACTTTTTGTAAAATTCAGCGGGTATGTCCTTACTGTCTGCTAGCTGTCCGTCCTGAGTGCGCTGAATCCATCAGGAGTTCATACGAAGCCACAAAACAGCATTCAAGTCATTCTGCATCAGAGGGGCTATGAGCTACTGCACATGAAAGAAAGATAGTGCGAGCCAGAAGTAGGATAAATCTTTTTTGTTTTGTTGGGTGTTTAGTTAAAATAAAAACAATCTTATTATACCGTAGTTTTTATGTGACATATCCAGCGTATTGCTTGACCATGAGTATTTGTGGCATAAAAGCATTGGGGTTTAAAGTGCAGAAAATCCGATTCAAATAAGGTACAGCGAAAAGAAAATCCCACCTATCTTCAGTATTGTTGACCAGTAGCATTTGTGTTGGAAAAAATGTAATTTCTCCCAATTAACCGAAAATGCCTTTCCCAAAAAAAATGACAACCTCCATTGCCAACAAAGATTATGGTAAGAAAATCTAGATCTGCATCCATTTAAAGATGTAGACATTGAGAAAGTAGCAGACTTGCAAATAAACAAAAACACGTGGGTTTGCTATCCAGGCTCCAAAATGGTGGAATGAGCTCCCCATTGACATCAGGACAGCAGAAAGCTTACACATCTTCCGGCGTCGACTGAAAACTCATCTCTTTCGACTCCACTTCGAGCAATACAATTATTAACAAAGCACTTATATACTAATAAAGGACTGGCTTATCTAAAGCCAGTTGAGTAGCACTTGAAATGTTTTGGCTCTATGAAACCTGATGTACTTATATGATTCTGTTTTCTTCAAGTTTGTATCTTCTTGGTCGAATGCACTTATTGTAAGTCGCTTTGGATAAAAGCGTCAGCTAAATGCAAGGAATAGCAGTAAAGGTCTCCTATTATGCTAATTGTAGGGATACATAATGCAGGGTTCATACACTTTTTCACCAATGATTTTCAATGACTTTTCCATGACCTTTACCTAATTTTCCATGACCAAAAATTACTCTCAGCGGTACCACTGAAACATTTTTATTTTAACATGGTAAGCTGGAAAATAAGGTTTGCATATGAAACATGTTGTGCCCATCTAAAACAAATAGGCTGACTAGCTTCTACACGCTAAAGCAACTAAAATCTCTCACTTGCAAAATACCTTGTCAGTTAAATGGCATTTTACGTTTCATTACTATACAGTATTTATTATCATTATAGTATTACTATTTCGGAGATTAGATAAAATATAAATTATATTTGAGGCAACTTCAGTTACATTTCCATGACTTTTCCAAAACTTTGGGAAAAATATTGTTTTCCATAACTTTTCCAGGGCCTGGAATTAGCATTTTGAATTTCCATGACTTTTCCAGGTTTTCAATGACCGTAGGAACCCTGATAATGTCTCCGATATATACAAATATATAAAAACATGTCTATGATGTGAGTACCTTTTTTTATATCCTGCTTCTTACACATACTCTCTCCAGTACAGGTTAGCTCTGAGTGTTAGCGATGCTTGCTAATGTAAACAAAGACCATATTACGTCCAAAACACGTCAGGCATTGTTTCTGATAGCAACGTTTCTGATACTGCCGTGGGTCCACATTTCCGATTTACGTCATATTGGACGCAAATCTGGATCAGCTCCATTGTACCCCCGTTTTTTAGAGATTTGGGTACGGAGGAAAAGAGAGTTTTGTTTTCTGACACTGTGAGTTCCCCGACACACCGGACGGGGACACATATTTATGTATAAAAGACATCAAAAATTGCATTTAGCATGATAGGTCCCCTTTAAAAAATATGATAAACAATCCACACAAGTCCAATATAATATGCTCAAAATCCATTTAACATTTCTTATCAATGTCTGTTTGTTATGAGTTTAAAAAAAGATGCCCTCACAGCAAAGAGTGCAGCAGCTCCACCTCTGGAGTGTGTGGCCTGCAGTTTATTTATACTCTTTGTTACAGATGTGATGTGACCCAGGGGACTAAAAACCCCAAAAGGAGTCATTTCAGGGGTAACCACTTAAGATGATGTCTATGGAAATGCTGTTTTTAGAAAGCATGGAACTTATTTATAGCCTTTTAAAAGCCTCGAAAACATGACTGAAGGTCAGTGCTGAGGGAAGAGGGGCACCCTGGTGGCATTGGGGATAACGGGATCTGACAATGCTATTAAAGTGGAAAAGAGCTTTTACTTACAACTTTCCATTTAAGGCATAACATGACCATAAAACAAACCTAGAAAGGGACCCAGTTTCTTTTGTAATGCTCTTCATAAATGTGATTGTTTTGGTGTGTGGTGCTGAGTGTTGGAGATATCAGCCTTAGGGGTGTCTGCTCTTCCCCGACTATAATCGAACAAGCTGGAAATTGGCTTGTGATGCTAAAAGCGGCTACATTTTTTATTTCAAAATGTATTTCCTTTCTTCTCTGAACTACAGCAGCCGACAAGGGAGTGTGCGCATCCTTCATGAGTAGATTCATGCTTCCTCCTGCGCTGCGATACGATGAAAACGGTAAACAAAAAAACTGCTCGCACAACAAATCTGTATGTGGAGTTTGTTGAGTAACTGGGGGCTAATTTCTGGAAAACACATTATTGTTCCATAGTTTCATCATAGTTAAAAGAAAAGTCAGACATCTCAATGGTTGATATTTCCAACACTTATCAACTGAGACTAAAACAATCTAGATTGGTAAATAGCACAAAAATACATCCCAAGCTCATTTAACAAAGTCCTGATCTAGAGATGTCCCGATCCGATCACTTGATTTTCAAAAGATCGGAATCGGGAGGAAAAAAAATCGGGATCGGAATTTTTATTTTTTTATTTATTATTTTATTTAATGTTACAAAACAAAAAAGACCATGTTTAAGTCTTAAAGTCATCCTGTTAGTTTTGGTTTCAAATTACACAACATGATGTATGTGCTGCTTCTTTGGGGCTTGTTTTCATAGACCTGGTTGCTTATTTCTCTCAAATCTGGCAACAGAGTGGGCGCAGTGTCTAATAGTAGCAGTAAGCTAACGAGTACTGATAAGCTTTATTTTGTTTTGATCCAATGCTGCACAACTGAACTGATCCAATGCTGCTGTGAAAAAAAGAAGCTATATCCATGTTGGATAGAATGGGTAGTTGGGTACTGTCATTTAAATAAAAAAATAACCTTAAGGAACAACTTGAATGCTTTTTTCTCTTAATGCATTGCATAAAGATCGGATCTGGAAAAATCGGTATCGGCAGATTGTCAAAATCAAATGATCGGAATCGGATCGGGAGCAAGAAAAGGTGATCGGGACATCCCTATCCTGATCATAACAAACGCTAAAGATCCCACAAACATTATTGTGAATGGATTTGGTAATCAAATAAAGTGCCAAATAAAAAGTGTTTTATTTACCCGTCTTGTTGGGGGTTCCAGTCTCGCTGCCCACGCTGCCGTTCTCCTGCTGGGCACACAGCGTCTTCAGGATAACTTGTGTGGCCCCGAGGCGAGGCAAAGTGACGTGGTTCAGGTGGGGGAGAGAGTGCTTCTTGGCGAACAACTGGCTCGTTTCCCGCCGTTTGCGCAAGAAGCCGCCCTCCGGGAAGAGAACTATCCACTTCCTGTCGCGGTTGTGGTAGTATTTCTCTAGGTGGTCTTTCAGGTAGACCAGCTGCTTGTCTCTGTATGCTTTACCCTGTGGGAACAGAGGAAGTATGTTTGAGTAAATCAAATATTATAATTTATCCGTTTCAATAAGGGTTTCCAGAGCAGCGATCACTTATTTTTTTGTTTATTTTCATTTGTACAAATCAAGACATATCCTGACTGAGGACTTTTCCATTCAAATGACAAATAATAATATGGTAAAACAGAATATGAAATAAAACTAGAGAATGCAATTCCTGAAGAAATTGCTAGTGGGAATGCTTTATGCTGAAAAGCTGATGCTAAACTGCAATGCTGAAATGTAATGTGTAAGAAGAAAGTGAAGAATTTAGATTGAAATGATACATGAACACTGGGGGCTTGAATGTGTGATGAGAGAAGAAAAGAAAGTAAAAAGGCTTGGAAAAGCAGCAGAATATTTGAACTGCAAACTTTTGAACTAACTTGATGGCGAATGATCTGTCGCCATGCCAACGACATTTGATGACACCCCATAATAGGCTTAGATGCATTGATGGCTGCATCGTTACCAAACCTGTGAAGATTTTCACTGAAGTTATGAGAAAGCCGTGTGTCATGGCGAGCCTTGTGTTACCATGGCAACGGCATTTGAAGAAATCTCAAAACTCTCACGTAGATGTCGTCACAGCTGGACTGTTAGCACACATGTGAAGTTTGAGCACTTTTAGAAAATGTTCATAGGAGTTATAGCGACATCGTGTTTTATGGCGAGGGATGCGTTTCCATGGAAATGACATATGGTGAGATCTCAGATTTGGCGTAGAGCTGTTGAGGCATGGACCGGTGATATACAAAAATATGAAGGCAAATTTCAAGATTTCCTACACTCTAGCTGTGACATCATGCACTAAAATCTGAAGAAGGCCTCTGTACCAAGGTCTGAACAATGTTTAATATCTCTAAAAGTAAGAATCAGATTTAAAAGTTGTGTTACACGAATAATGTCAGAAAGATGTGTAACATTTTAAAGTTGGAATGAGGTTTCTGAGTGAAAGTATGAATGAACAGTTAGCAATTGAAGCATGAAGATTTGTTGAAGTCTGAAGAATTTCTCCATTGACTTCAATGGTTAAAAATGTGATGAATTATGGGATGTATCTCTGGAATTATGAAAGTTATGAATGATAAAAGTAATAGCAATCAATTCCCGACCGAGTTCAACGTTTTGATGTTTGAACGGCGTTTCTGCGATGTTCAATGCGGGAGGAGAAGACCGGCAAAATAACGGGCGGAATAATAACAATAAAGAATTTCGTGCGCAGAAGAACAGATAGCATTCCCACTAAATAAAATTAAAAATAAAATTAAAAATAAAGTAAAACAGTTACAAGTTAAAATAAGGAAATAAATAAGATAATTATAAAAAATTAATTAATAATAGAAAAGTAAATACAAGTAAATAAATGCATTTTACACACTGAGTGACCCCAACACTTGTTTTAAGGAAGGAATCAATTCAACGTTTACTATCCCTGGAGAAATGCTTTTCACAAAGAGCATGACATAATATCAAATGAACGTCAACAACCATACATGACACATGATATAACAGAAAACATTATTTGGGAAAAATTATAATCTTAATCCGCAAAGATCCAATTTATTCATTTTTCTTCATGCAGAATATTTTCTTGGAAACCTATGAGCTAATCTCCGGTTGATACAAAATGTCAAATGTTTTCCGTTATTTTATGTGAAGAAACAGTTTAACTGTAAATCTGTAAATTAAATCCAATCCACTATGGACAAATAATTACTTTTTAAGGCTGCAAATACCCATTTTATATTTTGTCCTAATAAAAGTGCCCCTAAAACTAGGTGACTACCTTCAAAACAAATGCATTAATCCCTAACAGTTTGTTTCAACACGATGATTGAGGCTAAATGCTAATTCCATCTAATTAACATGATGGATGTTTTTTGTCCGCATACAAACATCATAACAAATGAAAACAAGCTGCAGCAACAGGAGCACTCAGAGAAGAACAAATAGTACGACTGAAATGGATGAAAAAAACATGATGGCCTTGACAACATTCAGAGCATTAGCAGTAACGGGACGGAGAGGAGAGATTGATTTTTAGTTAGACCCGGTCAAAAGCCATTTTAAATGCATTAGCAGAGCGGGGCTGCACCGTGTCGTCTGAACACACATGCTGCCGCTTTGTTTTGGTTTCTGCTGTTTCAATGTCTTTAAACTTCTATAGATGCCGCTTTTTTTAATATAGATTCAATGTATTTGACTTCTTATACATTTTTTTTTGCAAATTGTAGTAAATAACTAGGTAAAAAATACATTGGATTCATTGTTGTTGTTTTTTGTTTTTGACCATAATAGAATTAACTGGTATCAACTACTAAATGTGTGGCATTCTAACTTCCTTTGTTAAATTACTAATACCTCATTCACACCAACGCAACTCCGGTTCAAGCTCCGTGTTAGAGCTTTTCAGGTTCAGAACCGGTTCTTCGGTTTAGCTCTAGCTCTTTTCACACAGCCCAGAGTCCACTGGTAATGCGTCATTGCGTCATCGTTTGCGTCATGACGTTACCATTTGCGTGCCTGCTTCATAAAGCCAAACCGCGCGGATGAAATCAGTTGCATTCATTTCTTATGGCTCTATCTGCAGCTTTTGCGGAGTCATTTCTGTGGTGACTATATTCTTATAAACAAGTGTACTCGTGTCAATAAAGTTTTTTTTAAAACACAACTGCTTCCGAGATCGGTCTTATTTCTTAAGGTGGACTAAACCATGAGTGTGGAGTAACGTTGTATCTTTCATTTAAATGAACTGTAACCTTCACCCAAGTATGTAACAGCTGTTCTCAAATGAACACGTGAAGTCAAGTTTAATATGTATAGTTTTATAGATGTATTAGTTATAATGAGAGGTGATCAACGTGAATGCTCAGGTCCCACCTTAACACGCAGACACGTTGCTTCACCATGAGCAGAAACCTTTATATATACAGTCTATGGCAGAAACACTGAAACTCTGAAACTCTTGTTAAGTTTCTCCATCGTTGTGTACAAACTGGATAAAACGCGGACTTTCTGTTCAGGAGTAGATCCTGTCTCTGCCTCCGCCTCGACGTAAGCGTGACGTATGTGGTGCTTTTGCTCTGGCCGGACAATTTTTTGGTGCTTGAAATGAACCGGATTCTGGAGCTAAGAGGCTGCTCAGCTGCGGTATGAAGAGGAAAACCCGGTGCTTTTCAAGCTCTAGCTCCGGGCCGGCCCTGAAACACCGTTGGTGTGAATGAGGTATGAGAGGAAATACAAATATGAAAGGTTAAGCTTAGTTTTAGGAGCACATCCAAAATATATACAATACCAACAGCTATCACATGTCTAGCCAATAGAAGCATGAGTGTTACGTAGTGATGTCACTATGTTAATGAAGTAAACAAAGGACTACAATGGAGGCGTTTCAGGTAGGGAACGATTTGTATGAAACTAAAGTTATAACTCTGAGTTATTTGAGTGTATTCAGGATATAAACCTTTTATGGCTTTGTACATCATTAAAATAAAAAACATGAAACACTTTTTTATGGTGTGCCTCTAATTTAATGTGTCAGAAGTTTGCGAGCACCAACACTAACAAGGAAAAAGTGTCCAATCACGACCCGGTACCACAAGTTAGTGAGCTACGGTCATCGAAGCCAGCGATGTGTTGCTGTGCAAAACGATGTCAGAGACATGTCCGCCACTGAGTGGACGGCAGAGGCTCAGGAGGCTCGGCCAGATGCGTGCTGAGCTGTGAGGATGTGTGAAGTATTCTGGGGAAGGATGTCAAGAATGCACACACAAGAATGCAAGAGTGGATCACAGAGAGGGAGAGGGCAGAAACCACTTGGTTTGCTCCTCCACTGCAGCCCGTGTGGCTGTACGCAGCTCAGGGTGCTTCACCCTCGGCACAGCGCCTAAAATCCCACGGCAAAAGTATTTCCATGACCTAAAAAATGTAATTCCCTCTCGCCATGGCTGCGGGGTTTCTGCAGCTCAAAGACTAAAAGAGGGATGACTGGGATGTTCATTCTTCAGCAGTGATGTTACTGAACGTTATAGCAATATTTCTAAATCGATATATTATTGGAGATTGTGCCATTAAAGGAGACCTATCATGCTATATTTGAATAATATATTGTAGGGCCATACCTATATAAGGTATATTTATACGTATTTTTTTTCAAAATACCAAACAGATCATGCATTTTAGCCATGCCTCATTTCGCTCTATTTTCCTCTCCTCCACCCTGTCTTTGCATGCGCTGAAGCTGACCACGCCCCCCTGCAAAGGAGGGGGCCGAGTTACGAGCGTCATGTTACCATGCTGTTACCATGCTGTTACCATGCTGTTACCATGCTGTTACCATGCTGTTACCATGCCACGGCAACCTCTCATTCCCCTGATTGGTGGAGAGTTGGCCATATAGGCGGAGCTCCTCGTCACTGACATCACACTATTTTCAAATCTGTATCAGTCTGGATCAGCTCCGTTGCAGCCCCGTTTTTAGAGATTTGGGTATGGAGGAAAAGAGAGAGGGTTGTGTTTTCTGACACTTGGTGAGTTCCCTGACACACCGGGGACACATATTCATGTATAAAAGACGTACAAACGTGCATTTTACATGATAGGTCCCCTTTAAGTTTAGCTCCACAGACAATACAGATCAGCTCATTACAATGTCAAAGGCCTCACATGTATAAACTAAATATATCAAATTGATTGAACACATTCACATTTTGGACATAAAAAGCTTAGCAACAACACATGTCCACTAATGACAGATGTCTCGCTCAGTGTGGCGGCCTTGTTGTGAATGTAATGGTTGGATTAAACATTGGGAGAGGAGCAGACTGAAGAGAAGACACTGGTTTGTGCTCTGAGTTTGTGTTTGTTGTCGAGATATTATCTGTGGTTATGAGATTTATTATGTGAAGATTTAACTTCATTCGGTCGGTCTCTACTTGCTGGGAATGGAATATTAGCCATCCAGCTGTCAGCTAATATCAGACAGAGGAGGCTTTGTCAGGAAGCACAAACAGCAGCATATAAATGAGTGTGTGGAAATGTTCTCTCTAATTGTGCTGAAGCCGGTAATTAAAGTGTCAATTTTTCACATGGTTGGAGCGCCTGATGCTGGTAACTAAGAGTCCATAACTAAATGGCATTTTTGAAAATGCATACCAATCTCAGCTTGCAGTGTTGGGGGCATGTTATTATGTTTTGGAAATGTCTTGCGCATAAAGTCCTGAAAATACTGTTTAAAATTAGATTTTAAAAAAGTTAGAGCTTCCCTGGATTTTTTCGCAGTAAAATAAATCCAATAAAGGTGTAAATGAACTGCAAGCCTGGGACAAAAAAGAGAACATTTCAATATGCCTTATACTAGATACAATTAATATATCCTATCTGTTTCTTGTGATTGGAGCCAACTAGTTTAATAATATTCTGTCATTTGTTAAGCTCTGCAAGTAATTATTGTTTCCTGTCTTGAATACATTTCCAACACTTTTAGGATATTCCAGGAATTCCCCTAAGCAATCCCTTTTGGCTCGACCTGTCAGAGCTCTGCTCCAGCTGCCCAAATAACCTAGGGTCAGTCCGACACACACACACACACACACACACACACACACACACACACACACACACACACACACACACACACACACACACACACACACACACACACACACACACCCACACACACACACACACACACACACACACACACACACACACACACACACACACACACACACACACACACACACACACACACACACACACACACACAGCCGCTAACCTTCTCTGAGGACACAATATGCTGGTAGAAAGCCTCACTAGCGTATCTGCTGTCCAGCTGGGACAGGCAGAACGGCTCCACTTTACATAGTGCAGTAAAAACCAGGAAAACAGGTATAAGGTTGAAAGAGGTGAGTTATGACCTAAAAAAAACTGTAATCCTGAAATAAATAGGGAAAAAACAAGGTGTTGAAATGTGAGGGGAAATAATCATCCAACAAAAAAAGAAAGGTGAATGTAGCCTTGACACACATCACTAAGAAAGTAAACCGGCCTGGCAGCACCCTGTAGTATGTGAATCACAGCGTGTTAATGTTTAACCTCTGATGGCCTAATATCAGGTGTGACTAGGGATGGGTATCGTTAGGATTTTATCGATACCGATACTGCTTATCGATACTGGTATTTTTCGATACTCTTATCGATACTTTTCAATAATTTGGTGCTCAAAATTATAGACATGATTACAAGATGTGAAGATTAAACAACAGTCATTTTATTGTAATTTATTTGTATTTAATGTAACTTTTTCAATGTCATACCAAGCAGGTATGAGTGTGTTTGACAGTGTGTCTCTGGAAGGGGGGCGGTAATTAGGGGCAGTTCATAAATCCATGTAAACATGACCATTATTCAGTGAAAACGAAACGCTGCGTGCGCACCTCCTAAACCGGAAGCTCCGGTCGGCTAACCATTATAATCCGTTTATTGCGTTTATTATTTATAATTGTAATGATGAAATATCAGTAATCATTTCAAAGTTACACAGAGACATTGGATTAACCGATAAAATGACGTAGAAATGATCGCTTTTGCCAGTTATGTGCTAAAGTAGCCGTTAGCCCCGTTAGCCCGTTTTGCTAAGTGTTGATTTAGACTCTTGGTGTTGGACTTCTGTTCCGTGTGGGTAAAATTGTTAGCTGAGTTTCTTCCCGTTAAGTGGGTATGCATCATAGGTTGCCAAATGTTAAGAAGCCTTGAGACGCTGTTTCTAGCAAGATGTTGCGTCTGCCCCTATGGTCTGCCCCCGGGAGTCTCACAATAATAAGAGCGCTGTTAGGAGAGATGACGAGTGGCATTCACAGTGGCCAATCAGAGTGGTACTCAAACCGGATACGTCACACGGGATGAGGGTTCCCAACCAACCTGAATTGTTTAAACTAAGGAAGTAGCGTAATTCATATACCGATAGCAGCACCGTTTGTCCAGGGGCTTAACGGTATACCAATACCGTCCAATCAGGTACCGGTACTGACTTAGTACCGGTTCTCGATACCCATCCCTAGGTGTGACCAATAAAAATACACTGCAGCATGGCTCACTTTTAAAAGTAGACCTAAAACCACCTTTTGATCCATATTTTTTGTATCTGTCACTTTTTCATTTTGCCATTTGGATTGTCTATGTTGTCATTTCATTACCTATTTTTTTTATACAAGACATCTATTGCATATTGGTCCGAACTATGAGTGAAACCCTACTTTTGTTGCTCTCTGCAAGGTTTCTGCCATTGTTTCCCCATTAATCCTGTTTTTTTTCCTTGTGCACTGTGAGGGTCTCAGGACAGAGCGCGTTGTATGCTGTGCACTGTGAAGCCGCCTGAGACAACTGTGTAATTGTGATATTGGGGCTATGCGACTTAAATGTGATTGATGGATGGTGTTAGAAAATGTGTTTAACTCGTCTCCATCTATTAATTCTCCACTTGTATCCTCACCTCAGTTTGTGTTTCTCTTCCTGGGCAGAGTTATTTGACCTTGGACGCTCTATTGTTTGACGATAAGCCAGCGCCTGTTTTTTTTAGGCTCTCTTCATCAGCTGTGTTAGGACATGACCCCCTTTGATTACTTCTGAATATGCATAAAGCAAGGCTGTAAGCATTCACTCCCTCAGATAATAATAGGTCTGTATGAATATGCTATGAGTAAATGGGTAAACCTTATTTGACCCGAGGCCTTGTGGAGCCAGCTTCTCTGCAAGACACATAGCTGGTTATGTCTTGCTGATGTATTGTTTGATTATTAACTTTCTGTGGGTAAGGGGAGCATTTCAGGGGACAGAGCTTCAGAGTTGGTTTGGGCAGAGACTTTGTCATTACGGCCAACTCTCCGGCCGTAACTACCAATACATCTTCAGTGTCTGACATCAATTTGAATCTTGTGTTGCAGCTCTTTGCTCCCAGTATTTAATCACCAATGCTGCCAGCTGAGGGTCTCTTACCTGTCTGATGAAGAAGTCCCCGTGGATCAGGGACACTAGGCCAAAGTTTGTGTATTTGAACACATGGTCCATCAACCACATCATTTTTTGTAACGCCTGAAAAAGAAATACAATGGAAATATCAATCCTGTGTTTACCTGTAACCAAAAAAACTCATGACTTTTCTTTTTGCCTGCCCCAGTGAGCACTTCTTCCACCCTCGTGACCTGCAGCGGCGCAGCTTTGGCTTACTGTGCTCTCAGTGCTAAGAGGATAAACTGGGCCAGGGATGCAGTTGTTGAGGCGGATCATGTCATCATGTTTGTTGCAGCGCCAGCAAAAACCAAAAACCAAAATAATAAACACACAACAACACAGCTGCATCCCACCGGCCCCAGAATTCACAGCTAATCTCCAGCAGGAGTCGGGTGGCTGCAGGTTGCAGTGTTTCCCACAGAAGTTGATTCTATTTGCAAACCTCTGCTGTTGACAACATGACTCAAGAAATAGAAGCTATTTCTCTGTGTGATTAATTAGCTTCTGGTTAAGATTAGTGGCTGCATGTCATCCCTGGCAACTGAGCCAATAACAATGTCCATTTAACAAGAAAAAGATCAACAGTAGAGCTGCGCAATTGTTTACATTTGATCAAAATCACAATATTGTGCAACATCCTGATCGCAGCAAGAGCAATATTTGGTGAAATATGTGTCAAAATTCTATTTTACATGAAGGATCTTGGAGGTGCAGAGATATCCCAGCCCAATCCTTTTACTCGACACACTTAACAAGGTATCCAGGTATACAGATCCTATAAAGATCTTCCATTTAATATTGCAAATGATATGGCAATAATTAACTATTGGACCAAATTGTGCGCCCTAATCAACACGGCGACAGAGTGATTGACACTACGGCCTGCAGCTGCACATGTTGTGTCGTGTGTCAACCTTCCTGTCTGAAGAAAAACATCCTCTGCAGTAACTTAGATGTGTTGAACAAGTATACTATTGAAACAGAGGAAGGTGTGGGAAGGTGTGTGTGTGTGTGTGTGTGTGTGTGTGTGTGTGTGTGTGTGCACATTTCACTTCCTTGCCTTGTTGGAAATGCTCAGTGTGAAAGAATGCACGTCAGCCACCGCTCAGGTCTTTGCACAGCTGCTGTTGGCTGTGGGTAAAACTCTGCTCAATGCGCAAACTCGCATTTTGTGATTTGAATGCAGCAAACCACAGCTCTGCTTTGCGAGGCTGCCCGCTTCAAAAGTGTCGACTGTTTTGACTTGAAAAGCATCATCAACCATGTTAACTGCCAAAAGGCAATATGTGAGTAGGAAAAAAAACGGCAGTGTACAAAAAGGGTTATTTAAATGAAGGTATGGAAATGATCCTTAATGAGTCATATAGGGCACGTAATCAGAGTATACTGAACTCTATGTAACTTGTAAACACTACAGGAAAGCATTTGTTAACTTGATAACTAATAGCGTATGATAATTCAAAGATTACCCTTCCTTTCATTTGAACTGAACATTGTTCTTTATCATTTGGCCAAATAACTGCCAGTTAGGCTTTTGGCTAACCTTTGACAAACATCCCTAAAACAAACATAATTAAAGGGTGTTTAGATCATGTGTGCGCTCAGGGTTTCCTCCTCTGCACTCTGCAGTGACAAACACACAAACATGCCCAGACAGAAACAGCAGAATACACACACAGTGCCAACACCATGCGGGCTCGAGTTGCTGCACGGCTTTTATTTACACCAACGTGACGGTGTTCGACCTGTAGTTCCTAAAAGGGATGATGAAACACATTTCTCTCGGGTTCTCACCATGCCCTTGTCTTGCAGGCACATCATGAGCGTGCACACGTCTCCTGTGGATTGGTGGTTGACGATGACCATGGCTTCTTCTTCAGAGATGGGCCGTACGTCGTCGCCCCACTCCGTTACTGAAGGGGGAAAGACAGACAAACATGCTTATGGTTAAACAGATGTACAAAAATTATATATTTTACAAGACTTGTTGGCAAAGCTTTCTCAAATTCAAGTTTGTCACTTAGAGTCATTGTCCAACATTGGCCCAACAAACATGTTCTATGCATTTCCTCAGTCCATAGTAGCAACAAAGTGTTAATCAGGGAGAAAATGTTAAATCATTTGCACATTTTTTTTTTTAAATCCGACTTTTATTCAGTATTAAAAACACAATATGACAATGTTTTGAAACTATTTAAAATGTGGATTTGGACCCACTTTAATTCGTTTTTCCGACAAACTTTACTGAAATATTTAACCAAGGCTTTAAAAGTATTGAGTGCTACAGTGACGCGAATAATAAACGGAGCCTCTCTTTTCCTCCACCTCTTCTGACAGCCCAACAGCTGATCTCTGAGCAGGAGAGGTGGGGAGAGGGAGACGTGGGGAGAGGGAGTGGCGGGGCTATTTCATCGTTATCAGAAAATGATCAGTTTCAGACCACCCCTGGAGGTCACCTAAAGCCAACATTTAAAGTTAGGTTTTAGACCTTTTCTACTAAATGAATTGGTTATCATGTTTATGAATCAAAGTTAAAAGGGAATGAGAAATGTTGACAGTGTAGTTTGGAATGAGAAGGGAGAAGTGAGTTTCAGGAAGTGCTCTCACAATCACTCTCACTGTTGACCTAACCAGTCAGAGATAGAAAAGGATGTTGTGCAATGTTCATAGTACCATATCAAAATATTGCCTGATTATCTGAGCTATCACTTCCACACTGTCTAGACTGCCATGTATATGAATTATAGTGCGGCTACACGATGCAGGAGGTGTAATAAAAAGATGTAATGATACTACAAGCTTAATGTCTAACAACGCGTAAGAAGAACTTCATGTCTTCTGCCTCGGAATTTGTTAGTGTTACATGATGTATGCATTTCTAAAACGTTGTTCAAGACATGTATCCACAGCTTGAAAATCAGTCTATTTTTTTTTTCTATCCTTTTGTGACATTCTGGCCAATTGCATCCACTTCTGTGTCATGATCAGTTGCAAGAGCCACATTACGACATTTCCCCAACAATGACTACATGTGTAATGAACTATCTTAAAGCGGCTCTATTACGTTTTGGGGGGGGGGGTTTCCTTTCCTGTAGTGTGTAATAGAAATGTGTGTGCATGTAAATGAGCTGCAAAGGCTAAAATCTAGAGATGTCCCGATCCGATCACGTGATCGGGGATCGGAGCCGATCACGTGATTTTCAAAAGATCGGAATCGGGAGAAAGAAATTGGGGATTGGGAATTTTTTTAAATTTTTTATTTAATGTTCAAATTACACAACATCATGTATGTGTTGCTTCTTTGGGGCTTGTTTTCATAGACCTGGTTGCTTATTTCTCTCACATCTGGCAACAGAGTGGGCGCAGTGTCTAATAGTAGCAGTAAGCTAACGAGAGGCTACGTTCAGCTGGTGACTCGGGAGTCGGGACAGAGAAAATGTCAGGAGTTTGGAAGTATTACAACATTGAAAGCGAAGGCAGTGTAACAGCCAGATGCAATGTTTGCAAGGCGGAGGTTCCGCGTGGTGGAAAGAACAGAGCTACGTTCAACACGACCAATCTAATACGCCACCTGAGAAACAAACACCAACAACAATACGACGGTGTACACAGCGGCCACTCAGGTAACGGCACTGAAACAACCGACACTTTTAAAAGGAAAGAGAAACTGCCCCAGAACAGTGAAAAGGCCAAAAAAATAACAGCCAAGATAGCTGAATTCATCGCGTTGGATGACCAGCCATTATCTGTTACCTTTTTTTTCTCTTAATGCATTGCATAAAGATCGGATCGGGAAAAATCGGTATCGGCAGATTGTCAAAATCAAATGATCGGAATCGGATCGGGGGCAAAAAAAGGTGATCGGGACATCCCTACTAAAATCCTAAAGTCTAAAGAGTTTCTCTCCCAACTGAGGGTGAAAAGAGGTGCAGCAGCACAGTCAGGCAGTATGTGAAAAATAGACCTTTCTGAACTTTAACGCATGTAAACAGTGGAGTCCAACATATTAGCCATATCATTTCTACCTAGTGTCAAACATTGCACTAATGCACCCATTTCTTTGTATAGGGGACATTAGCTTATTTTTAGAAAAGACCACAGCAGGAGATGAATATGTTCAGTTTTAATCATATTCCTCAGGCTTAGTGTCATCTTCAGCAGACTTGTTGGTTCGGGAGCTCCTCTCCTGAAATATGTTTTAATTTGGATCAGCAGCAAGTTAAGTCTACATCCTGCTGCAACAGGAGATCAGGCTTATTTGCATATCTGCTGTATATAAATGATGCTTCCCTCTGCAGTGAACCCACATAAAGCCGAGCACAGAGCCATGGATTTGTCGGCTGTCAAAGTGATAGAAATAACACAAAGCATACATAGAGGCGAGCAGCAGTTCTTTGGGCCGGGCACACCAAGCTACACCGCACACAGGTACAGCGAGGTCTCTTCTGCCAGGAGAACAGTTTTGCTGAGATACTTCTCATTTCATGTTTTTTGTGTGAATTTACAGCCGGCTTGATTCAAATGTCACAGCCAAATGGTTTGGACTAATATTATCAGGCTGACTTTATGAGGTGACACAAAATCAATCAGCACTCAGTTGTAGTTCATTCACGTCAATCACAGCGTGTGATACTGTGTCTGCAGCAGGAAGATGGTCATAATGGAAAATACAGCTTTAACTGGTGATGCAGCCGTAACAAGCAACAACAGAAACACACAAGAGTCTATATTAGTATATTCATATAACTGCCTTAGGCTCAATTCCTAATCCAAACAAATATGTTTTTGATTAATGCGCCAGGTGAGACGATTCCTTGCACAAAACCTGTCTAACAGCCTGAGACACATTTGGCAAAAATCTAAAATAGTTTCAAAGATAGACCTTTGAAGGAGCTTTCTTTACCTCTCCTGCTAGCCAGACATGCTTTATCTACTCTAAAGATATAGAGGTTTGACCAATCTATAAAACGTTGGCTAGCAGACAAACCTTGCTTGCAATTTAGGAAGCATCCATGTTACCATCGGTGCTCGAGCTTTCAGCTGCTCGGCTCCCAGACTCTGGAACTCCCTGCCACTACACATCCGACAGTCTGATTCCATAACATTCAAAACCCAGCTGTTCAAACTGGCATTTTCTTTATAAACTGTACCCTGTGTCCTTTTGTGTCCTTCTATAGTCCATTTCCTGTTGTTTGTCTTGTCTTACCCCGGCTGATACTCAGGGGCGGCGGGTACTGTAGGCTAGGGAAGGCTAAGCCTTCCCAAATATTTGTGTCACTGCATCCTGGTAAAATAAAAATATAATGTATAATGTTTGTGTCTTTGACATTAGCGCTGCTATGCAGCCACCTGTGCCCTGCACTACGAAGCCAGTTCAACAGACCCTGGATATGTTTGAGTTATCTTAACTAACCCTAACAAACGAGATCTCGCTAAGCGGTCCTACGACGCTGGTTATCAACTCGGTAAATCAAGCCAGGGTTTCTCTCTCCAGCTGAGAGCGCATTCACGTGAAAGGGGCGGGGTTAGCAACATTTCACCAATCACAAACAGGGACAAGTGTACTCACAGCGCAATGAAAAGTAAACTAATATTAGACAAATATGAACTTTAAACATCCATGACTTAAACATATAATCCAGGATACAAGCCACATAGTTGCACCTGCAAGGTGAATACAGAACAACTGGTTAAAAAATAAATAAACTACAGAGTGTTTGAAAGCGTACAACAGTTTTATGATATCACTGCCCCATATAAGACACGAGTGGATCTGACTTTAATTACATTTGAGTTGAGTGTTTCGTCAACTTAATGTGTTGCTTTAAATAATACTTCTGTATACACAGTATGTGACACTGTAAGTGTTGCACGGCCAGATACGGCTCGAGAAGCTGACTCAGATAAGGAGATATATGATAGGCTATATTATGATCTGATTGATGATGTGATATGAATGATAAGTGCGACACGTCGGCGTCTTCTTTGCATACGGCAGTTTAAACTGTATTTCCTTTATCCTGTAATATAACTTGAGAGATTTAAACTCCGCACACTGAGTTGATCTCTTTTCTATAGACGCCGGAGGCAGACAGCGTCAGGTAAAAAAAGTTATTTAGATTAGCCTTCCCAAACCTGAGCCTCACGTGGCGCCTATGCTGATACTTCACTTCACTAAATCCACTGTTTTAATTGTTCCCTATATTGCCCCTATGCCCTGTAAGGTGTCCTTGGGTGTTATGAAAGGAGCCCCCCAAAATAAATGTATTATTATTATTACCTGGCGATAAAACTACAAGCGGGAGAGATTATTAGTGTAAGCAAACACAGTAGCATTAGCAGCTAACAGTACTTCCAAACCACACTGGTCCTAAATCTCCCAAAGAGTAAAGCAATGTATATTAAGACAAACCTTGCGATTTAAAATAAACATTAGTCCGTAAAGTATGGAGAATATCTCAAAATCAGATGAAGACCTCGAAGATAAATACACAACTCTTAATCAACAGAAAAGCTAAAAGTAATCTCTGCCAATGTCTTCCATTATTGGTGTGATAAATCTCAGTTTCAGTCGATGAATTAAAAAGGAAATATGTTTTTATTTAGTCAGTCAAAAATAATACTATTTGAAACATGAAAAGGAGCTAACGTCTGAATGTATGTTAACTCGTATCACAGAGGCTTAGATGATATAGTACCCTTATCAATACAAATGTATCATTACAGATTTGAACCTGTTGACACATTAAAACAAATGTAAAAGGAAGACTCGCACCATCGCAGTTTAATGGTAATAGAGAGGCGAAGTCCCTCCCCTTCCGGTGGGACTCATGTGACCTTATTTCGAAAAAAGTTTGCATTGAAGTCAATGGAGAGAGAAAGATTATCTTTTGATCCCGTTTGAATTGTGCCACGAATTACACATATGATGTTTGTCAATCTTAAATAATAATTTCCATGTCAAAAAAAGTCACAGTTTGTCGTAAAACTGTTGAAATATAAGACTATGAAAAATACGCAACTAGAATGACTACAAATCCCAGAGTCCCGGTCCCGCATGCTGGCTCTTACGAACCGACTAACTCCCCTTGTGTGTATGTACAGCTCTCAACATGCCCAGACTTGGAGTGATTTTCACCTCTTTTAATACTTTTCACCTCATTCTGAAAGAAAGAAGTGAAAATGTGCCAACGTGGCGGCAGTCTTGGTGTGTGGTGCGAGACGGGAGATGTAGTTCATTGAGCGGTTTCACACAAACAAAAGTGTTACTTCACAGTTTTACGACACATTTTTATTGTTTTGACTTGTAAAATTATCTTTGAAATTGACAAACATCATATGTGTAATTCGTGGCACAATTCAAACGGGATCGAAAGATAATCTTTCTCTCTCCATTGACTTCAATGCATAACTTTTTCGAAATAAGGTCCCATGGAGCTCAACCGGAAGGGGAGGGACTTCCCCACTCTATAACTAAGAGCGTGGTCTTAAAAGAAGTCTATTATGTTTTAAATCAGTGACTCTCTTTTCTGTTCATCATTTCCAGCGATTCAGTGCTTCTCCGTAACAAACACTTTCAACCAGACAATGTCCAGCGTCTTTATCAGCACACGCAGGAGTGGATCTTCTCCAGCGGACCTCTTCCCCCTCTTCCCTGATTTACATTGTCCGTGTATACAGGCTACTTTACTGAGCGTTCGTCTGTGTCTTATTGTTGACGCTACACACACAGGAGCTGCAACAAAGGAGGAAACAGGGAGGGCTGCGAGATGACAACAATGGCCCTCCTGTAGAACACATTAGCTGCGTTTGCAATTGAAATGCACTTCAACAGCTCTGCATATAAACAGAGGAACACAGGAGGTGAAAAGATTGAGTCGCTTGCAGGGAATCCCCACAGTTCATCAGTTCATCCGCACAGTTCAGGGCGGGTGTGACCAGCTCTGTGTAATGCAAATGTCTCATCAGTTAGGCCTTAGGGGGAAAAGTGAGCGAGCGCTTCCTCTTAATGGGGGAGTTAATGTTAGGATCGCTAGCAGATAAAGATGAACCGGAATTGTTTTTTGGACGTCAAGTTTAATATTTAATTAAGCCAGGATATGATACCAAAGCAAGACAATGCGACTTCAAGAGACACGACTGACTGATGCATGACAAAGGAGCTCAGAACAGGACCAAATGGGTTTATTGAGCGCAAGATTTCTTTTCAGGAAGTTATCTGATCATTAAAAAGCTCCTGGCAGTAGAACTCGCATTTTCTGGGACGTTTCTTGTTTATGGTTTGTATATATTTTTTTCAGGTTGAAACAAGAGATCGGGGACGCTTTCCATTAACGTTATTGCAAATCACTTGTGAATTCTGTTTTAGGGTGGACATTATTTTGGCTTTCAAACCCCTCCCCCTCCCCCCCTAATGTTTGGGTGCATTGTTAAGGTAACTAAAAAGAGTTTGGGATTCGACCCACCACGTGTTAAGAGTTGCATTTGATTTTATCAATTACTTCATGATTAAGAAGTAATGGCAGGTTATCAGAATCCCTTTATTAGTCCCACAGAGGAGAAATGTACGTTGTTACTAGGGATACCAGAAACTAACCATGATCAAATTCGAAAATCGGACAGCCCTGGCGAATATTAATCGATTATTCGTTGAGCTGTTCGTAGACCAAAGTCTTTTCGCAGAGCTTGCATTTTACTTCATTTGCACTTGTCAGTTCGAAGTAGTTCCACGAGGAACTCTTCTTTGAACGTACCGCTTTGTTCATTTTTAGTTGTGTTGTTCTCACTGTTCTGTATATCGCCAATAAATCAATCGCACGTGTGACGGAGAGAGGGGGGGGTCGGTGTGTAGCAGTGTGTAGCAGTCTGCGCTGCTGGCTTCCTCCAAGTTTACAGTAACGGCCCGTCCACACTACAGCTTCAAAAAAAGCTTCTAACGCGTCTGCCCATTCACTTTGAATGGGGTGACGTCACTTTGCCTCGCTTTTCGCCGAACTGAATTGTGGGTAGCTTGGCTGAACTTCTCCGCCGTCTCCGGCTTCAAAAGTTGAAAATTGTTCAACTTCTGACGCCGGGGAAGCTGGAGAAGTCGGAGAAGTTCAGCGCCAGCCAATCAAATCCCGAGTCTGAAAATCTGACAGCTCAAGTCCTAGCCAATCAAACCGCGTCTAAGCTGGGAGAGATATCCCGCCGTTCATTTCTATATTTCAAAAAAAGACGGAGGAGAAACTAATTATCGCCGTAGAAAATCACCCGGTACAACCGGAGGAACCAGGCATGGGGGGAGGTGGCAGAGACAGTGGGTGAAACGGGTAGGTTTTCGCCTGTTTGGGGATTTTATATCCAGTTTACGTTTTAACATTGCTATTGCTTTGTATGTCGGGGGCGGGAGATTCGTGTGATTGGTTGTTGGTCGCAGTGCTCGCAAAAAATCCCTAAGCTTCAGACACGCCCAGCTCCAAGCTTTTTTTGAAGCTGTAGTGTGGACGGGCCGTAAAACAAACTGGTGGTGTGACCAATGACCATTTACAATTATTAATACTATTACTATTATTAGCATTAGTCCATATTTTGGTTGAAACTAAGCCAGGAAAAAAAAGAAAAACATAAATAATAATAAACAAATATATAAATAAAATCGAATTTTAAAAATAATTTTCGATTATGGAGACTGTAACGAATATTCGAAAAATCGAATAATTGCTGGCATCCCTAGTTGTTACAGCAGAAAAAGAGCCAAAGACAGCGTAATGTTACGTAGAAGCATGCATACAAAAGTATTAAAGTTAAAGTTGTGTTCGTTCCCCATATAAAAGAGTCGTATACAGAGAAAATAATAAACATAGCAGAAGCTGATATTCCTATTTCTCATCTGAATGCAGCCTCAAAAGACCAGATCATATTTCTGTTTCAGTAAAGCTCCCACTTTTATTTACAGTAAAAACCGTCAGTACTCTCTGTTTGTATACAAGGAAAGTTCAAAAGAAGCAAGTTCACTCACACTGCGGGGTTATTCAAAAGCCATTCTGGGAATCAAGGAAGTCATTACACAAACTATCAGCAAACCGACACAGCTGTCGATGGAAAGACTCATCGTTTTCTGCCAAAATAAAACGTTGGTGTCTTTCAGAGATGACTATAATCTGGACTTGAGTTATAACTGTGATCATATGAAGGTACACAACAATTATCTAGTTCACCATAGAGTGGCTCCTATTATAGAAGTGCTGTGCCTTAACTATTGTAATGGATCAGTTCTGTAACATTGTTGTAACATCTTCACGTATCTCCTCCTGAATATGGCTAGAGCAATTTCCCTCCCATTTTCCATACCAGATAGCATCAGATAAGTGACTGTTGCTAAGAGACCTGAAGTCTAACCTCAAACAATCCTTGTATTGATCGTTAAACTCCAACTAAATGATCAACAGGAACTGATATCATTCTTGCTTATCTAGTTATCTGAGGCCTACAGTCCAGGATCCATTTGCTTGAGCAAACATTACGTTTCATTAAATAAAAAAAGGACATCTTGTCAACTATTTAATGGCAGATATTCAAATACAGAAGGCTTTTTATGCTACAAACTGCGCAATTACATGTCATTGTAGACTGTATGAAAGATCTGCTGTCAACCCCAGGAGAAAATAATTTCAAGCAACCTGTGAGATTAACTTTTGCTGCATGACTCACGCTAAACGGCCGACTCATTTCCCTGGCGGGAGAGTTTGCGATGACAAAAGGTTGGAGGCTACGTTTGTTCCACCTTGAAATTCAACCCACTGTACTCAAAATGTGATTTAGTTACGTAATGCCAACGCACAACTCCATTCACCAGTTAATTAACATCTAAATGACTATACTTGTGATGCTGTTGACAATAGGGTATAAGCAACAGTCATTGTTCATCCTACCTTCTCTAATCTCTCTGAGTTGCAGCCTGGCAACACAGAAAGATTATTTCGATGTTAAGGCTGAACGATTAATCGATTTGAAATTGAAATCGCGATTTGAAATGATGCAATCATCAAATCGCAAAGCATGCAATTTTTGTTGTTCTTCTTGTGTGTCAGTCATCCACACCAATCAGAAGTGCTGTGCTCCACATGTACCAGCCATTGTTAGCCAATCAGAAGTGGCCCATGATAGAAGGTGATAGACAGATTGATCCAATCACCTGCCAAGCATTTTTTAATTACTTTTCCAAATGGCTTCCAATGGAGCTTTCCTAGATGTTTGGTGAAACAAACCATCTGAGTCAGGTTAGCAATGCTCCATCACATGTTTCTATTACAGGGTGAATCTTAAACTGAAGCTTGACTTTAAAGCAACCCAACGGAAGTTTCATGTAAGTTTAGTTCTTTCACTCGTAGCTCGGGCTGCTAGAGACAGGAGCACGTTGATATGACCTTCCTAGCCGGAGATATGGCCGCATTTTACAATAAACTTCTGTTGGGTCGCTTAAAAACAAATATCGCAATATCTGTCAGAAAAATCGCAATCAGATTATTTCCCCAAATCGTGCAGCCCTATTCGACGTGAAAGAAAGTGATTTTTTTTTTAAATGGGGGGAAGAGTTTTTGGCATGTTCAAGCTAGGCTAGTCACCTCCTGTCCTCTGGAGAATAAACTCAACTCTCATGTGAACAGCAATCGAGAACGTATCTCGAGAAAGATGACACATCTGTGACACCTGACAGTGACGTGAGGGGTGTTGGCACCCTCAAGGCAATGTCATTTCATGAGGGACATGCGTTCACGCTCACTGAAGTCCACATTGTTGCGGGAGACTATCGCAAATGATATCATAGAGATGGGTCATCTGTCAGATTGAATACATTAGGGAAATTGTCTTTGAGAGATGACACAGTTAGCGCAGCAGCATGACAGCCACACTGCAGGCGCAACGTCTAATCCCGTATCGGCGGTCAGCTAAACGGTGTAACCTCGCTGCCCCTTGCTTCGTTTCTTCTCCTTCTGTTAGGGAGAGAAAGATGTGGCAAAGCATCACACCATCTCCATTAAGCATGTGGCAAAAGAGGGAAAAATTCGAAAAAAATGACTAAAAGTAAAAAGGGGACATTTTAATTGATGGTTGAAAGCTTTCTGGTGACGGGCTGTAGAGCGACGGCTGAACGAGAGAACATTTGAAGCTCCTAATTTTAGAAAAGCACGGATCTTTAGTTGTAATGGGATCCAGACAAAGTACTAGAGGTGTTAACTAACCCTGCTTCTGTTGAATTTGACAGAAAAAATAAACTATGGTCTCCTGAAAAGTGTATATCCCCCAATCTAGTAGAATCTCCTACATCAAACCCTGCATATAAGTGCACATTATTTGTAGGAAAATTGTATTTTGGAAAATATGTCAAACTTGAAAGAAGATATGAGAAATGCCTAAATCACATCTCAAAGGATTGATACTAGGGCTGCTCAATCAATCATATTTTAATCGCAATTACGATTTTGGCTTGCAACGATTACGAAAACAACGTAACGTTTTTTTTTTTGGTTTTTCAGTTGAATTCTGTTAAAGGTGGGGTAGGTAAGTTTGAGAAACCGGCTCGAGATACACTTTTTGTTATATTCCATGGAATGCTCTTAACATCCCGATAGCAATGAATATCTTAAATGCTTTGACAAAAAATCCATTTAAAAATATCATCTGTGGAAGCCGTAGTACTGTAAAAAGCACGACCAATCATCTGAGCCGGCCCGGCTAAAATAACTGGATGGCCTACCGGCCTGTCAGCCTTCCATCTGTGCACAAACTTATCTCGTGCCCTCATTGGTCATGTGCGCGTTCGTGTGTGTTGGAGGAGGGGCTCTGTAAGGAAGTGGCAGATTTTCCCCGGTTTTGTATTTTCTAATTCTAGCGCACTCGAGCTGGTTTCTCCAAAATGACCTACCCCACCTTTAAAAGTTCAGGGTAATCAACTGTTAAAAACATACTGTTCAAATGTCTTTTTTCAATAAATGGATGTTTTCAAAGTAAATGGATAATCGTTTTTAATAATCGTGATTAGGGATGCACGATATTGTTTTTTTTAAACCGATACCGATAACTTCCTGCTTCTCAAGACCGATAACCGATAATAATATTATATATATATATATTAAATGTACCTGTAGTTTTTGCACACCTGGTGGTAAAAAAAAGACTAGTAGTGAGCAAATGACATGAGCATTACTACTATGAACAAAACAAAGCCAAGAACAGTTTTGACTCTTCAAAGTGATCATATTTATTTTCCCAAATAAATATAATTGAGTCAATCAGTCAATGTTTGTAGTCTTTGTCCAGCCACTGCGCCGTAAGACCTAGCATGCTAACAGGGCTAACATCACTGGTCCATATGTCCGTGGTGAAACTTATGTCCCGTATATCGTTATCGACCTTTTTCAAAAGCCTCGTTGATAAGTAAAAGCCCCGGTGCATTTGCAGCTGGCTTTGGATTAGCCGCTAGTTTAGCAGCGCAGGCATCTTCGTACGCTTTAAACACACCATCGTAGCGATGGCGATGTTTCAGGTGACTGATCAGGTTGGAAGTATTGTAGGTCGTTGACTTTTTCCCTCCTCGTGGAACTTCTGCATTGCATTTGTTACAAATAGCAAGCGAACTATCTACCTCCGAAACTTTAAAATAGTCCCATACCACCGACGACATGTTTGTTTACTCTCCTGGCTTCACGGCCGCACAGGCATGAGTTAGGGAGCGCTGGATTTGTGAAAAACTCCCCTCTTCCTAAACCACTAATACCACAGTACTGGCAAAACAGGAGGAGCCGAGTGAAAAACAAGCGCCCCTCATCCCAATCCACCCACACCGCAGTATTTCTTTCTTTTTTTTTACCCAAAAAATATATTGTATGTTATCGGTGCTATTAATACTGTTATTGGGTTTATCGGTATGACGTCATAATTCCTAATATCGGGCCGATAATTATCGTGCATCCCTAATCGTGATATCAATTAATGACCCAAATAATGGAGATTATGATTTTTGCCATAATCGAGCAGCCCTAATTGATACCAGATATGCAAAACAACAACCACAGCCATGGTTAGCCAGTGCAGCCCGGTAGTCTCCATGTTGGTTTAATTGGTCTCATGAACAGTCTGTACTTTGATGTCCTCTTTAAAAGCTCATTTAACCCTATCCATGGCTTCTAGAGTTTTGTATCAAATACATCACAAAACAATATGTATATAGCACATCATGTTTTGTTCATGTATATCAATAGCCCACAATCTTACTACACATCAGGGGAAATAAATATCAGTCGCCGTTTACGCGAACATGTTTTAGGTGTTCCTTATTCCATGCTGTGTTGTCTCTTTCACAACAGGAGTTCATGATAACCTACCTACAGTGTGTTTTCATGCACGACACACACTGAACCTCTACCAAAGTGCATAAGCAGCAAACCAACAGTGTTCCTTTCCTAAATGAAAGCCACAAAGACCCTACCAGCATGCAGAAAAACCTTCATAAAACCAGAAGAGTTTTCATATCAGAGAAGACATAATATGATGTAAAGTACAACGGATCTCCGCTCATGTCTATTTACCGAAATGATACATAAAGCTTTCCATTTTCTCAGTCTAAACCATGTACAATTAAGATCATTCAGTTAGAGAGACGTCAATCAAATGTGATCTGGACACACCCACACAGGCCAGAGAAGAAAGTCTAATCAGCCAAGTAACTGATAACACTTGTGTGGGAGCACGATGGCTGTGCAGAGGCTTTAACAAACCAACAGCAGCTTCAGTTATAGCTTCAAAGTGAAAGCTACACATTGAATTTACTCCAGCCCTCACAACTGCCGAGCACATCTGAAATCTGATCATTCCTGTACCAAAACATTTATGCATACAAACAGAAATGTGACAAACCTTTTACCTGGATACGAGAAATCTGATGCAACGGTACATTCTCAAGCTTTTACAAGCAATGGTGCCAATATCTGATTCCTGTTGATGCTGGTTTTGTCATATATGTAAACTGAATATCTTTGTTTTTAAGTATGACCTCTGGGCTGTGAGAAATTACAGCAAATTACAGTAAATGCCCAAACTATTCAAGGGAAAAGCAGCACAGTTGTTGCGGTGTAAATAACGGTCAAAACAGTCGCAAATTAATTGTATATAAATCCAACAAATGTATGAATCTCCTAATAGTTGCATCTGTGCTTGAGATTATTGAGTTGGTATGGACAACAGGCAGTGATCGAAGGTCTGGCTGTGTTATATCCGTTGTTTACAGGTACATGAATAACCAGATTAAAGACTGGGGAACAAATGTGCATCGTCTGCAATCTCACAACCACCATCTTTGATCTTTTCACAGACCCAACAGTCACCCCAATCATCCCACATGCAATAAGACTTAATCCTGCTGGCTTTAGAGGCACCTGCCTCTCCGCTGTCGCGTGTGTGTGTGTGTGTGTGTGTGTGTGTGTGTGTGTGTGTGTGTGT
>CALSBZ010042951.1:569693-626293 GCA_943591055.1 Gobionotothen gibberifrons | reverse complement strand
GTGTGTGTGTGTGTGTGTGTGTGTGTGTGTGTGTGTGTGTGTGTGTCTCTGATCAGGCCTCGTGCACGCTTTTGTAAACAACAGGAATAACGGGGCCAGGTCAAATGGCAATACAGCAGTAGTGCCACTAAAAAAAGCTTTTTGTGGGAAAATGTAAACGTGTCTTTATGAGGTAACCTTTTGAAGTGTCAGACGCATGTTTTGATGACCCATAATGCTAAAAGTTATCTGAACTGTTGATTTAAAATAATCAAGATTAATCCTGCAAAGAGTTTTATATTACCCCAGAATGTGTTGCAGTTGTTACCTTGCCGTTGACTGAAAGAGGTAGACTTATGTGTTTACCAGAGACAGATGGCGCCATAGGAGGAGACGACTTACCACGCCGGCAATGGCCCACACTAAACCGCCTACGAACTGGGGTCGGTCGCTTCAAAACATCAATGAAGAAGTGGGGCCTGGCAGACAGTTCTGCATGCGAGTGCGGTGACCTTGAACAGACTGCCGAACATATACTAACCACCTGCCCTTTATATAGACCACCCTCGGAAGCCAGCCTCTTTCGACCTAGGACCATAGATGCGGGCATGGCTACACGACACCGAGTTGGACCTCTGACGTTACACGAAAGAAGAAAGACCAGAGACGTATTCATAAGTGTCTCGAAAATGAGTTATTCAGCGTGCAAAAAGCTATACAAAATGACTTATTGGCTGTAGAATACGTAATCAACTGAGACCAAACATCCAATTAGTCAACTTAACAAATAACTGGAAGAAACCGCACATTCATCGTCAGCTGGCAGTACATTAGCTTATATAATACATTATAACACAATAGGAAGGGGGTTTATGATGATCTGTGCAGCAGGTAAGTAGTCCAGGTAATTATAGCAATATTAGCTTCTCCATGGGTGAGCCTGTTCTTTATAAAAATGAGAATCTTTCCAAAGGGATGAGTTGTTTTAGTTATGGATGAATGGCTTGAGCACACATCACTGGGTGGAGTCGAGCTGAACTCCAGCAGTTGTCATAATTACATTTTCTCAAGAACTGCGGGGAGGATATCCCTCTGAAGCTATACGAATGTGCCTAATTGCTTTTTGTGAAGAACATCTTTCCTCTGGTCACATCCTGCAGCCCGTCTTTCATATCATATAAATAATATCCACACCTTAAGAACTAGAGTCTGATCTTCTCTCTCTTTGGTGCAACAAAAACACCCCTGTGTTTATTTAATCCGGCACACAAATGCATCATTACTGCTTAGGGCAACTTGAGTTTTAAGGAAACCTTTCATTATACACACTCAAGAATAACAAGACAGTGTTCACCTCGAAGAAACTCTCACCTCTACTCTCCAAAGTCTGTACTTAAAAAGCTCTCAATTTGAAATTCACAGCATTAATATAGCAACAAACATCTATTTGTTCTATGTTAATATGTTAAGCAGAGTATTAATGGATACCTGAGCAGAGAATGAAGTCCATCGGTGCCTTGCATGCATGCAGTCTTGTGTGTGAGTGTGTGTGTAGCTAAAAGCCGCCACTCTGCACTGTGCTTATTTGGCGGTATGCATTTTATGTGCGAAACTAGGGCTGCTCAATTAATCGTATTTTAATCGCAATTACGATTATGGCTTGCAACGATTACGAAAACAACGTAATCGAAATAAAACGCAAATCTTTTCATTATTACTTTTTTTTTTTTTTTTTCATAATCTTTTTTTTTCTTCAGTAGAGTTATACTTACAGTTCAGGGTAATCAACTGTTAAAAACAATAAATGTATGTTTTCAAAGTAAATGGATAACCGTTTTTAATAATCGTGATATCAATTATTGACCCAAATAATGGAGATTATGATTTTTGCCATAATCGAGCAGCCCTATGCGAAACTCAAAAAAAGTTTTCATACAAAAACATCTTGTGTCATTCTGTCCAAGTTGTCCCAATGACAAAGCAGATACAGTACATGTCACTAGTGTGGTGCCAATAACAAGTCTGTGTAGGATCTACAAAGCCCTATTGTTATGTTTCTCCCGGGAGGTGATGCAACATCCTCCATCTCTGATGTCAACCAAAGCTCAGCTTCCAGACTGCAGCGTGTCAAGCTATGACTTTCCTCGTTGCCCTGACACACATTTAGCATGTATTGAGTGCATGTGCAGGACTAACACAACAGCAATAGAAAAATCGATATTTGATCTCCAATGACACAACCAAAAGTAAACATTTGTCTTTCGGCATGTCGTAAATATAGCACACAAGTAGGAACATGTTGTATTGAAACTGTTAGCATTGAAAGCCAGTGGAACATAATATACCAACTCATTCATAACGCAGCGGTTACTCTGTGCACTGTGTGACATTAAAACGGCGACCTTGAAGAGAAAGTATAACATTTATATGATGTGTGTTATCCAGATTCAAAGGTCATTCACAGTGCAGGGAACTGGAGGTTACACAGGAGTGTCCTCTGTGGTAAAGGTGACAGGGTTCATCTCTGTCAAAGTGACCCAGCACTGGGGGTCACTAGACTGACGCTGACCCCTCCACTAAAACCATTTATCTCATGCTTTGTTTGTGTTGCCAGTATTTCATCTTCTGTACTGATTTACTCTCTCTCTGTTGGTCAGGTTATTAACTCGGGCTGCAACTAAGGATTATAGTCCTTATCGATCAATCTGCCGACTTCTTTTTTTAGATTAATTGATAAATAATGTGTTTAAGACATGTCGGAAATAGTAACTGTTTACCTCCGTTTTATAAAGGCCAAGAGGGTGTCTTTAAATGTATTATTTTATCAGTGAAAACCTTTAGGTATTTAGGTAAATATAAAAAAGAGAAAGCATGAAATCTCTCTATTTGAAAGGAAGCATTACATGCCATTTTTGCAACATTTAATTAATGATCAAAATTGTTGGCAATCATTTTTCTAGTGACTGACTTCTCTATTAGTCTGCTAATCATTAAAGCTCTACTGTTACATAGTTTTTATTTGTAATGGGGGCCAATATCTGCAAACAATAATACCAAATGCTTTTGAAGAAGAAAACTAATACAATGGAGGAGTCTTCTTTTATCGATCAAATAAATACAAAGGTTCTTATTTTGTCTTAACGTTGAACTTATCACCATAAATGATCCCGTAGCTAGCTTCATCATCAGCCATTTTTTTTATTACGTCACAAGCTATGTTTCATTGAAGTGACATTTCAAATAACGATGTGGCCCGGTACCTTTTTGTTGGCAAGAAACGGAGTTATGACGCACTATAGCTGCAAAGAAATGCATAACATCTGAAGACTCTTCAGACTGAATTGTAGTTAACCATTTGTATGAATAGCATCAAAGTGACAGTGTATGCTTTCTTTGATATCAACCCACTTCCAAACACTGTCAATCAAAGTAACACATATAATTACTCAACGCAACACCAGGTGTTCTATAGGCTGAGCGCGTTGCATTATTAATCAGCACACCTTGTTGCTCCCCATGTTCACCACTTAGCAATTTGTAAGCATTTTGCTCTGAGCAACCAAACACCGCTGAATCACTTCAGCTGAGAGGAAACAACAAACACTCGTTATATCCAGCTGTTCTTCTATACATGTCAATTATGTGCGTTTGTCAAACAGTCTCTGTACCTTATCACTAAACGCAATTTCTCATGGCGTCATTATTGATCACTCCGCACACAAGTTTCTCACTTTCTCTATGACATAAGAGCAAACGTGAAAAGGCTTAACCAGCGGGACACATTCAAATCATCTTAACCTTTTACTTCTAAGACATAATTAATCGAATAACTCACATTTGAGCAACTGGAAAGAGCTAATGTTGGTATTGTTCATTCAATATCACATCGAAGAACTCATCAACGCACAATATTGTTTAATTATGTTGTGATGAACAAATCAATGAATGGGCTAATCCTTGCAGCTCTGCAACTAATGCATTGAATGCTTCATAGTGACAGATGCAGCAATAGCCAAAAGGTGGACATACAGTATTTAGCTATACAAACAGGAACGGGCTTAACAATATTGTCAAGGGGAGAATTGCAACCAATGTTAACACAAGTTCCAAATGTGGGGCCAATAGTATATCTAATCTAGTGTGATCTAATCTAAAGAAGCACACTGCTTTATTATATGGAAATGCCCTATTGAAAGAGGAACAAAGAGCAACTGCAAACTGTCATTCAATCATCTGTCCTAACCCTGTTTCTGAGATATGTGCAACTCAAGAGGAAACAGAGGAGCACCTGAGCTTAATGTGTGCGTCTCTTGTATTGAGATTGTAGTCAATGGTGTAAGCAAAGGTTTCTGGGAAAAATATATATTCGTTGCGATGTTAGAAAGGCAAAAGGGTTGTCTGACAAAGGTTCCTGATGTTCAAAAGACTCTTCTAACCACATGGATGAAAAATATTGTGTTAGCTGCATCACAAAAAATACTACATACGTGCTACCATATTTGGTTGGATTAAAAACAGCCTTGTAACTTTTAATCGAGTAGTAAACAAACATTTATTGAGCCAACAGAGAAGAGTCTTTGAGCACAGAGGTTAATGTCATTGCAAAACCTTGTAGGCTTTTCAGTGAAACGTATGCCCATCACTATGGCTGTTACCGGTTTATAACTAAAGGATCTACCAAAAGCAATATTGTTCAGTCTTACTTATCAGTAACCTGTATAACATTTAGTGCGGCATGCAAAAATACCTTTGCATGCGAGGCACCATGTGGAACAATGGCTGTGTGTGTACATCATAAAGTATCTTACCTGTATAACCTGCGATCCAGCCCCATGAAGACACCATGGCCAGCATCCATTTGAACATGACTCCTTCGATGTACCAGAAAGTCGGGCTGCCCCATATTCTCAGCGGCTGGAGAAGCAGCAGGTATAAACAGTAGGATGGGATGGCTACACAGTTGTTGCACAACATAAACAAGAAACGGATCACAGACTTGAGCAGAACCCAGCCCAGTTTGCCGGCCCCGTCCAAGAGCTGTGCCATCCTGAAACACACCGTCTGCAACACAGAGACACAGCTGTTAGTATCTCGGCTAGGCTTGGTTTACCAATAAAGGACGAGTCATGTGTGTGTGTACACAAGATTATCCTTACGATAAACAGAATGATGTGGAAATAACATCCACAACAAATCTTGGTTTATACACCTAATGGAGTGAGGCTGCCGCTAACCGGTTAAGGGTGAGGCTATTCCACGAATTTGAAATGCAACACACTGGTAGTGGACTCTGTCTTGTGGTTTTTATTCAAAGGGTTTTATCCTGAACTGTGATTTTTCGTGACTTCCTTCTAGCTAGCTGCCTTGCCTTTACAGTAATGCATGCATACATAGACAGGACCATAAAAGGACCAGTCGCCCGGGACGTGGTGGTACACTTCATGGCATGCTAGCTAGCAGCAGGGAGTTAGCATAACGGGAACATATGTAAAGAAATATGACCGGTATGACAACCCTGGGTTATGACATCATTGTAAATCACTCTAACATAAATAACAGAGGTATCTAATAAGCTGGAGTGTGCAGGTATTTTAAGAGACAACCCCAAACTCGGATGTCTGGAGGCTGGTGCAAAGCGCAATATCCGCTCGTCTCCTCCAGAATATAGCCCGACCCTGTAATGTAGTAATAATCATGTTACTCACCCAGTAAATGTCAATGAAGCATCCAAGGACGGCCAGGGGTGTAAGCTAAATGCTGGATCGAGATAAACTATGTCACGTGTGGCTAACCTAAACGGTTATGTTAGCATATTTGTGCCAGTGGACATGGTCTCTGAAATGTCTCTGGCCCGGGTGGAGATGTGTGAAAGCGAAGCTGCAGCAGCACCCATCAGGCTCTCTCAGGGCGGCTCGGCTGCACCGTGGACCCCGGCGGGCTCCGTTAGCTCGCTAGCTAGCTAGCAAGCAGCAGAGTGTCGCTGGCTCCATCTCAGTCAGAGACACCGGGATAAATCCTCCGCTGCATCATCATCATCATCCTCAGGTTAGCTAGCTAATGTTACACGGCGGCTCCCATTAGCGAAGATGGAGGATAGTTCGGATCCGGGGGTTGGGTTAACGCTGACGGTTAAATAAACGCAAGCACAAACTATACACGACATATGCTCATGTAATACAGAGAGCTGAGATTTTTTCGTTTATAGACTCGCAGGACCCGTTATCTTTCTCTAGAGCTCGATTCTCAGCAGCGTCAATGTACACAAAAGACCACGAGAGTGAGAGCGGAAGTGAGTTCACTTTCCCTTCAAAATATAATAAAAGACACAAATATATATTATATTATTATTTATATATTATTTTTGTTATTTACTTTTTATATACTAAACAAATACAATATTGTTCTAGGGATTTCATTGTTGTATTAGTTAATCAGCATAATCAGATTATTTAAAAAATCTACTCGAATCAACAAACATAATATTGGTTGAGACAATATAGAGACCATTTGTTTAATGGAAGACATTTACTTGAGTCCTTCCACATTGTGGTATTGCTATTTTTACTTGACTTTTTATTGATGTCATATTATTAATATGGAGATGGTTTACTTCCACTTACATTAAACCTGAAGTATGTTTCTTTTTATATATTGTACAAAAATGCACTGTGTTATGCAAACGTTTTATTTTGAAAACCAGGTGCGGAGCTTTTACTTTTGAATCCTTCTCACTTGACGCTCCCGCGTTCACCTGACGCCAGCTTTAAGTGCGCAGACTCTGATGTCAAGTGCTGATGGCTTCAGTATCTATAAAAAAAGAAGCTGCTTTGCTCATGTAGTGACTAAACGTTATGACTTCATTTGAAATAATCTGGACTCATTCAGGTTACATCATCGGTATGGGTGCGTGAGTTCACCGTTAACATCGATGTACTTACTTTAATTTTAACCGGAAACAGTGTGGGCTTTTGGAGTTTGCATCATTCTGTTATGTTGGAAGAATTTGAGATTACATTACATTACACGTTACTCGTCAGACGCTTTTATCCAAAGCGATTTACATGCTCAATACTGTGGACAATCCCCACAGGAGCAATTTGGGGTGAAGTGTCTCAGGGACACAACGACATGCTGACTGCAGTGGGGTTTGAACTTGTCACCCCCTGATCCCAACACAAACGTACTACCCGCTGCGCCACATGCCTCCAAGATAGTCAAACTGTTTTAATTATAGGGCGAAATACCAGGAAAAGTAGTTGTGCTCGGTGAAATTGAATGTTACATCGAAGGTATTCACACATAAAACTATAATATACACATAATTACTAACATTTGAATGATTTGACAAGTCTGGAATTAACATGAGAGATATTTGTGCTGTCACACAATGATGACCAGTTAATGACTATTGTGTGCCCCCTGATGGCTCTTTATGCCATTACACTTCATTCAAAATAGATTACACTGTAAATCCAGTGTCCACTGTACATTTCCCCCCCCTTGTGACCTACCTTGATTTGATGCTGAAAATCAGGAATGCTCCGATCGCCGATTTTGGGGCCGAAATCAGTATCGACCGATACCGATCGCCGATCCGATCGAGTGGGTGGGGTCTATGGGGATCTTCCATTTAAAGTGATGTTTAAAACTCAGTTAATGGGGCTCATTCACTGGCGCTTCCACAAACAACAACCAACATAATGATTACATTCAAATGAAGTACATTATTCAAGTTTACATTAACTTTGGATAATAACACGGGAGAAATTAGCAAAAGCACTCTATTTTCCTCTCTCTCTCCTGACAGCCTCATCTCATGCAGCTCACTGATCCAGTAATGAGTGACCCGACAGTGAAGAATACATATATTTATAACTAGTTTAGCTTGTTCCAGAGGTAGATAAAATAGCTAAGTGTTTTGTTAGGTCTAACTCTTAGTGTGTGTTTTGCTCCGCTCACCGGTCCGTCACAGCGGGTGGAGCTGCAGGATTTCTGCTTCACACACGTTGCATACCGCTATTTTATTGTCATTTTAGGACACCTTAAAATACTGCCAGACCGGTGAAGCCAATTTGGCGAGCTTGTTTTGCCGCACACAGAGAAAAGTGTCATGTATTTTACGTCATAATTTTACGTCATGCGTTAGACTCTCGCGATCGGAGCACCCCTACTGAAAATCTTCACCATCAGGTTATAATTAAGGCCACTTATGTGTCCTTAGCACCCGCTCAACATTCATTTGAAAGGATTACAAACAAAGTGCAGCATGAAAATTAAATCTGATCTTTTAATCGTTGAAAAACAATATGTACAAACTCAGTTTCTACAAGGTCAAGTACACAAGCTTAACCTGTTTTTGACGGTGAAGCACTGAGGATATTGGCTAGAAGCGAGCGTATGCACTCCTCTGTGGAGCAGGCTGAGCGGCACTCTGCTGCTGCTGCTGCTGCTGATGGCGGAGCTGCTGAGAGTACGGATCCTCCAGAGATTTGACCGACACCGTGGTCCTGGGCCCCGTCTTCCACTCGATGCCACTCTCGTCCACCACCGAGGCCTCCACAGTGACGGTGTGGGTGCCCAACACGGAGAAGTTCAGCAGGAACTGAGTGCTGAAGTAGTCGTTGTGGGGTTCAACACGCTGCTCGATCTCATTGGTTTTACTGTCGAGTGGAATCTGGAAAGGGAAAAGAGAAATATGTTTATTATTAGAGCAGCAACACAACAACAAATGGAAGTACAAACGCCAGAGCTAGCATGATCTGTTGATAAATACAGTACAGGTATGTAGATGTACTTGCACTGTGAATACCCAATATGAGCTTTATACATGGAATAAAGCAATTTTCTCTATAATATAAAAACAACCAGAGAACAGAGTAGTATGGAGTCAAATCAAATCAGCATTTTCTTTTATCCGATATCTCGATATTGATACTGTAGGGTTGACTTTTGGTGGTTTCCCAAATAATTACACTGATATTTTTGATAAATAATCACCAGCAATGTGAACAAAATGACTAAAAAAACATTTAAAGAATCTGTTAAATTCAGAAAATGACATCACTTTTTGAAATGCAGCCTTTAAACCTGGAAAATACATGACTTACTGTTTGTAATGTTAGGATATGATGATATACGAATGATAAGACGTATCTATCCTAATGTCCCAATATCGACATGATACGGATATAATGCTCAGCCCAATATAAAAAAGGGACTAAAGAGTTTTCTATTATTCTGAAATATTTGCATTATTGAGCAATAACCAAAGATGAAGGAAATCACTGGATACCTTGAGGTCGGTTCCCGTCTTGCTCTGAAGGACTGAAGTGACATTGAGGCTGACGGACTGGATCTTCCTGAAGAGTCCGGGCGTGGAGCCGTGCTGCACGACGCCCTCCACCTTCAGAGTCAGCTGCTGGCTGCTCTGCACCGGGATCGGCTCGCTGGGCGTCCGCGGGGACGGAGACAGGGCGAGCTGGAGAGAAAAATTAAATATTAAATGTGTGAGCTTAAAAAAAGAGCTGAAGAAAGACTGTCATATATATACAAGTAGCTGAAAACTGTGCTGTATGTTGCCCTGCCCTAATATAATTTAAGGATAGGTTTGAAGGGAGTTTGCCAAAAAGTTAACAGGTGTGACTTCCCCCTTCTTCCTTCTGTTCATGAACAACCAAGGGCACCATTTATGTAGTCCTGAGGATATTTAAACCTAATACAACTTCACAAAGATAATGTTTAAACTTGTACAGCATTTTTTCCCTTAAAGGAGAGAGAAATAATACATACATGTTTCATACATGTACATGCACATTTATGACTAGTATATACACAGTCAATTCTTTATCATTTCCTACTGCATCATATTCTGTTTGGCATATTTCATTGAGAATATGGATGTATATTTTTAGTAATTTTCTAATATAATTATAAGTTGCTGTACCTTAATGCTTGTTGACTGGAGCTTTTGGAAGAAATACCTCTGGAAAGACAGCGGGACTTTGAGCAAAGCTATGACGGCGTCACAGAGGCAACCTGTATGCTGAGAAACAATAGCAAACAATACATCGTCAATATTGACACTTTAGGACATTTCATTTAACCAAGTTACATTTATCCTTCTGAATGCCCAGTTAAGAAAAAACTTAAAGAATTATTTAGAAAGAAACATGCTCTACATCAGTGCTTCTCAAAATGGTGGCCCGTGAGCGCCCCCTAGTGGTCTGTGAGTATATTGGTAACATTATACGCAATGGAGCGAGCTTCACCTCGCAACACCTTCGTCACACATGTTGCCACTTGTTTGTACCATTTTCAGGCGATTTGTAATCTGTTCTAGAAAAACGATGTGTTTTTGGATATTTGTGGAGTTAGGTGGTCCGCGAGTGTTTTTTTATTGGTTAAGTCAGGGGTTCCCAAACTTTGCCATGCCAAGGACCCCCATATAGCATTATCCTCTGGCGGGGACCCCCCCTGTTGCAAACATTTTTTTAAATGATGAGTACATTCTGATGGAAAATATGACTAATGAATCATACAGCTTAATACATTTTCTTAATATATATTTGTATTAATAATTAATAATCAGTTATTCTTCTAAACATTTTTTGTATTTATCTTTTGTTTGTCATTCATTACATTCATTGTGTCTTCTTTTATAAACATTCTTAACACAATATTAAACAGTAATATGAAGAGTAAACATATTTTAAAGCATTTTTAAAGTGATTTCTGTCTTTATAATATTATATCATTTTGAACAGTAATATGAACAATTAACATATATTTTTAGCATTTTGGAAAGCTACTTATGCCTTAATAATATTATATATAACATTCAACAGTAATATTAACAATAAACATATTTATATTCATATATATATAAACAACAATATTTGATACATCCGTGCTCTCATCCAGCTGCAGAGAGAAATATTCACTAGCTCTCACTTGCTCCAAAAGCTGAGCAGATACTCAGTTTCACTCTCAGTAGCGGCAGCTCGATTCTGATTGGCTTGAAGGGCGGTCGTGTGTTTTAAAAACAAAAAAATAAATAAATAAATAAAATATTAATAAATACAAAATATTGAAAGATTGGCATCAAAAGACATATAGATTGATATATATGCAGTTATTAATAACATCTAAAAAAAATGTAACTTTAAAAAAAGAAACAAAATTCCCCTTTCCCTCAAACTTTGCGTGACCTCCCTGGCGCCCCCAACTTTGAAAAACACTGGGTTAAGTGGCCCTTGGTATGAAAAAGTTTGAGAAACACTGCTCTACATGTATAACACAAGTTAAAGCAGAGCATGAGTCAGTCAGCATTAGAGAACGTTGTGATCAAAGGTATTATATATTATTTTTGTTATTATATGGTCATGATTAAACCGCTTTTGAAGAGCAGAATTCAAGCAATTAAACCAAAAATAACGAGGACTGGATTTCAAATATAAAAAAATGTAGTTCATTAAGTGATTGAATAAATAGATCATCAGATTGTGTGGAAAATAAGGCATTTTAGAAGGATTATATTTACATTCAGGTATATTTCAAACCTTTACCGTATCATTTAAAATACTAAACCAGCTTTTAAAAGTTAGAAACCCCGAATAAAATCTCACCAGGTGTGAGACAGGAGGGTGTTTCTTGGTGAGACCCTCCACTTCCTCCAACACTCGACTGAAGACCGACATCATCCGGCGCTCATATTCACTCTCCGTCTGAACCGAGCCCAGGGTGCCGTACTCCTGAAAGCTAGATTACAGGAAGAGAGACACAATCTGTTACAGACAGGAGAAGCCTCCCGGGATGATGTGTGTTACCGCAAAGCACTTTCTACAGAAAACACTCAAGTACACGGGACAGTGAAAAACCTTTTTAGAAGAAAGATTTATAAAGATGCAGAATATTTGGATTCGTTGTCATCCATGTCTAATGTGCGGTTTACGAAAAAGCCACATCTGAAATAGTTCAATCACGATTCTTGACATTACATTACATGTCACTTGTTAGACGCTTTTATCCAAAGCGACGTACATACTCAATACTGTGGGAAATCCCCACAGGAGCAATTTGGGGTGAAGTGTCTTCAGGGACACAACGACATGCTGACTGCAGTGGGGTTTGAACCTGTGCCCCCCTGCAAACACCAACGCACTACCCACTGCGCCACACGCCTCCCCTTGACAAAATCAATATAATTTATTACAAATAAGTTGACAATTGTTCCATTTGTTATGGCTGTCTTCCCCAAAATCAGTGTTTCCCCCACTTATTAAGCCAGCAAAAACCCTCTAATCTCCATTATCAAATACATTTTCTTTTTACTTATAGCTTTGTGAAGCACCTTGAGATGACGTTTGTCTTTAAAGTGTGCTATATAAATCAAATGTATTATTATTATTATATAGACGTAATTTCACACTAAATATATTTTCTCAAAGTCCTCAAATGATACAAGATCAATTCTAGACCAATTTATATTTTAAACGTTGTCGTACACCAAACAAATGAATGAACTTTGTGGCTCTCACCTTGCTGCCTGAGGGTCCAGTATCAGAGCCTCTATAACGTGAGAGACAAGCAAACAGCTCTGTTGTTGTCTGAGCAGTCAGCAGTTAAAGAGAAATGACAACATTATAGAAAGGAGACATCACAGCAGAGAAAGCAGGGTTGACAAAAATACTTTTGATGTGACTTTCGAGGATACAGCTCCACGTTACGCAGGGTGGCATAATCAGCGTCAAACGACGACTGGTGCAAATCAGCGTATCGAGCTGCGAGACTTCTGAACTCATCCATGCAAACCTTCATCTGGGAAAAAGAGAGAAAACACATTGACTTGATGAGTAAGTACATTTGTTCATTTATACTACCAACATCTCAAATGAGTCCTGATTCCTAACATGTCAAGTTGATAAGTTGTTCCCCTCTCAAATATGGAGATTTCCTGCTTCTCTCTGTGCTGACGAAATAAGACATTTGAGAAAATACCCTGGCCTTTGAGTAAAACAGCTGATTGATTGAAAATAAAAACAATTACTAACTGCAGCCCTCCCCTTTAGCCTGTTGGTGAGAAACATCCTGAGTGCTTCTACCTCACTGTCAGAGTTTTTACCTGCATGGCGATGCGGCCGCAGCGCTGCAGGTCGTTGCCTGAGGCCAGGGCGATGGTGGTGGCGATGGCGGGGGGGGGGCTGGTCTTCAGGCTGTTGCAGGTGCAGATGAGCTGCGACAGGGCCTGCAGGGTGTCGATGCGCAGCTTGATGAACTCACACTGGAATGAGAGCGGGCTCAGAGGAGTGCTGGCGGCCTGCAGGGAGAGAGAAGTCAGATGGAGCACATACACACTACCGCTGAATAATGTCACTGTTCTTCATTTAGTTAACACAAACAAAATGCACTCAGGTTTAAGGGAAGCTAACCCGTTAGCGATTTGAGATGCTGTGATAACACCAGTCTGCTCTGAATAACAGCAGGTTAAAGGGTTAGCTTGGATGGTTGTACAAAGCACTTGTTAATAGTCAGAGCATTGCCTACAGTACTCCCTTTTGGGTACATACTGAAGCCGTTATCTAAGCTCTATTCAAAGCCACCAGACTCTGTTGACAAGAACAATAATTTAACCTTGTAGGACGCAGGGGTCGCTGGTCTTTTACTGTTCATTTGTTTTTGTTATTGTGTGACCTTGGTGAATCAGGACTTACCTTTTTAAAACACAAAAGTCACACAATAACACAAAGTCATGGACTGAGGCATTGGTAATATGGCAGCTTCCTTGTTCTGCAAGATGAAAGAGTCTGGTTGCTTTGAAGAAAGCATAGATAACGGCTCGAGGTGATACCAGAGTAAAGCAGTGTCTACTAAGTATAGCGCGCATTCAAACCGATATACTTTCTTTTAGGTGGTTAAAATATTTGCTGCCGCCTCCGTCCACAGTAATACATGTTTAGCTTCGTGCTGGTACGATCCCTTTAAGCATTATTTATTGATGACGTTAAGAGGAAGAATTGTGTTAATGTTTTGGACATGCAGAAGCCTGAGAGTGGACTGACTGTGAGAGAAGCGATGCCCTTCTGGTAGGAGCGCAGCGCCTCAGCGATGGCGGTCATGGCTCCACTGTAGTCTCCGTCCTCCACGTGACTCAGACACTGCTCGGCCTGGGAGAACTCCTTCAGGCTGTTCAGCCAGAAGTAGAAGTGCTCCGACGCCACTCGGGTGCGCATACTCTGGTACAGCTCGCTGGAGAACTCGTGGCATCCCTGCAGATTAACGAGAACATTTCATTACGGGTCATGTGCAAGGGGAAGACCGTAAGCAACTGTACAAAGCCTTTAAATGTTCGTCCATATTATAGCATATGTCTTGAATTGCACGAGCATAAGAGATTACCATGCGTGAGGCTTGTCGTGCGATGCGGTACACCGTCCAGCCGTTTGCTACATTCTCTAGCTGCTGTTTGATGACCGTCTTCACTTCGGCTGACAGAGACGACTGGCTGGCAACAAAAATCACTGTTGCCAAGGAAACCTGCAGCAGCGATCACAGAAGGAGAGATGAGTGTTGAAATCCAAATTCAGAGAAATACAAGGGCATTAAAGTATAGGAACCAGAACATATTTTAGAGCTGAATGCAATGTCAGCTATTCTAACGTAGTTGTGGGCTAGCTGTTATCTTTTGCTAAAAAAAGCTCAATTTGTTATTGAAAACAGGTGTGCCTGGGCCCGAACATAGATATAACATCATTTCTTCTTAAAGGTTTGTCGTGGAGATGTCGGCCATGTCTGGAACAAATGGAACTAGATGTTACGCAGCTTTTGGTGCTCAAAGTGAGCAAAGTCTTTTCTTTGTATCACTGCGAATAAGTAAGCTTGCATCTGCTTAAGGACGAGAGGCTTGTGTTCTCTTGTTTACGAGGGTGTGGTTTAGAAACAAAAAAGCTTCTACATTAAAATGCTCACATCAAGGTCTGTGGATGATGTATTGCCATTATATTTAAGAGAAGATAGACATCTCTATGGCTGTTATCTCCAACACTCAGCAACTCACACCAACACAGTCTACATCAATCAATAGCACTAGAGTTTAGAGTTTATACATTTTCTTTTGAGGTACATGTTGGGGTGACATGTCCTCTTATATCTTCAGTCTAAGCAGCAGCTGATGTGTGATGCAGTCCCTCACCAGAAGCTCTTGCTGCTTGTCAGTGGAGGAGTGGCTGGCCACCCTGTACAGGTCCACCAGGTCCCCCAGCATCCCGTCGCCCAGCACGGGCAGGTGGGTGGCGATGGCGGCCAGAGCGTGGCACATGAGGACACGAGAGGAGTCGCAGGACAAGTGGAGCTGACCGAGCAGGAACTCCACCGCTGATTGGCTGAGATGAGGTCGACCTTTCAGCAGTTTGACCAATGAGGTGAGGGTGGTCTAGTGAAGGCACAAAATAGGGAATCATTCAATGTAGACGTTTAAAGTGTAGAAAAAGTGTAGCTTTAGCGAGCAATGCTGGCAAAGCAATGTTACCCTCTTTAGCTGCAATCATTTGGCCAGAGATTACAAATATTTTTGTTTCTTCTTCAAAATACTTCATCATAAAGGCCTGCAAATAATGGGTTTAATCTGAAATGTGTAGGCACAAAATCTCAAATATTTAATGTCTTCTAGGGCTGCTCGATTATGGCAAAAATCATAATCTCGATTATTTGGGTCAATAATTGATATCACGATTATTAAAAACGATTATCCATTTACTTTGAAAACATCAATTTATTGGAGAAAATAAATGTGAACAGTATGTTAACAGTTGATTACCCTGAACTTTAAGTATAATTCAACTGAAAAACCAATACAAATTATTAAAAATTTAAAAAAATAAAATAAATAATCGTTTTATTTCGATGTTGTTGTTTTCATAATCGTTGCAAGCCAAAATCGTAATTGCGATTAGATACGATTAATTGAGCAGCCCTAATGTCTTCCCAAAAAAAACAATCTTAAAAAATAATGTCAAATCAGAAACTATAAAGTCAAAGTATAGCTAAAAGAAGACTACAAATCGATCATCAATGTCAGTTTAAGGAACATGACAGTTGTCTACACTATGATTTAAACACAGTTGGGTTGATCCCAGATGAGGTTTAAACACCAGCTCTTTCGCTGATGTATTCATCAAAACATGCCTTAAGGTTTAAGGTTATAAAGATGTCTTACTTTGAGTGTGGCCTGTGCGCTGGAGCTGCTGTCCTGACTGCAGAGCATCAGAAGGGATTCAACTCCCAAAACGGTTTCCTGCTCCAGCTGTATTATATCTGAGGAGGGGGAACACAGAAACATTGAGTCTACACACACAGGAGCAGTGGTTCATGCTAGAGGCAGAAATCCTCACCACGGCCACTACTTGCCATCACTAACCTTTTTCTGGACAGGAAATAGCGATGTTCGAGAGCACTACGATCCCATGAGCAGCCACTGCCAGGTTGCTATGGTAACAGCATTCTTGTGCCAGTTTAACCAAGTCTGTGAGCCGGGGGGGAACCGAAGAGCCACCTGGGAAAAGAGTTGGAGGAATATGCATTAGTCACAAGTCTTTCTCTCATTCAGAACAAACCTGCAATTAAAGCATGGTTTAAGTGTCAATATACACATTTTAATTTAAAGGAGACCTATCATGACCTATTTTTTTTTTACGAGCTTCATGTTACCATGCTGTTACCATGCTGTTACCATGCTGTTACCATGCTGTTATCATGCTGTTACCATGCCATGGCAACCTCTCATTCCCCTGATTGGTGGAGAGTTGGCCATATAGGCGGAGCTCCTCGTCACTGACGTCACACTATTTTCAAATCTGTATCAGTCTGTATCAGATCCGTTGTAGCCCCGTTTTTAGAGATTTGGGTATCGAGGAAAAGAGAGGGTTGTGTTTTCTGACACTTGGTGAGTTCCCTGACACACCGGGGACACATATTCATGTATAAAAGATGTACAAAAGTGCATTTTGCATGATAGGTCCCCTTTAAACTTATTATTATTATTGAGTAAATATGAATAGCCCAAACATGAGTTAAAAATGTGCAGTGTGTCCTTTGCCGTGTTGCCAACTCCTAGCACTAACTGCAAAAGTTCCTAAAAGTCGTTTGCTCATTTGCATGTTGGCAACACCATCAGGCTTTCATCTGCATAAAGCTCGATGTGTGCAACGAGGGAGAGGCGGCCTACGCACAGAGCAAGAGGAGAGGGAGAGACCGCGTACTGTTGGATGAAGAGGACTGAGACTTCTCTGAACAGCATTGAGAATAAATAACAATTTATGAATATATTTTTGCTTTTTTCCCCTGATGTACAACGTGTCGTTTTAGGCTTTGAGGAAAAGGGAAAGCAATCTGGTCGCAAGGGGGAGAAAGTTGAAAAGTATATAACAACTTTACATTACAATTCTTACATAGGACAACAAGTACCTGTCATATTGTGAAAGTACTGCTTGAGTGCGATGGTTCCAGAGAGGGTGGAGAGGACGGCCAGCATCCCCAGCTTCAGGCTGTTGTAAGGGCTGCTCAGGGCGCACTCACACAGCGTCTGCCGAGGAGAAACACTTTAGATGACCTACACATTTTGAAACCAATATTAAGACGGTCCCACAGTGCAGCTGTAACTCTACCTGAGTGTTCTCTCTGATCCAAAGGTGAGGAGCCTTTTTAGCCAGGAGCTTCAGATCATTAGTGGCGAGTCTCTTCACAGCTTTCCGTGGGTCGTCTTTAAGGTACTGAAGGAGGAGCTGCAACTGTATAGATACAAAAATAAAAACATTTAAAGTACACAATTTAGATTTTTTCCTTTTTGGATAGAACAATTGAAGAAACACAAGAAAGAGGAGAAAGGGCATCACAGGCAGCAAATGTCTCCAAATCTAAAAAGGTAGAAGAGTCCAGATCTTAATAATAGAGACTAGTGTTGCACGGTGTACCGATACTTGAAAGGTACCGCGATACCCTGCCGTTAAAAACGTTACGATTCCTCCGTTTCATTAGTATCGGTACTTTAAGAATGACGGGGAAAAGTACTCCGGTGAGAAAGCGCTGTTTTAATAAGAGCTGTGTGTGTTCAGCGCTCTGCTTCCACTCCCTGCCCTGCAGCCGTGCCTGGAGTCCCTCCCCTCTCAAGCACGCTCTAAGTCCCTCCCCTCTCTTGTGCACGCGCTAGCTGCCAGAGCATGTGAGAAAACGAGAAGCATGGCTGCAAGTGGGGGTGCAACTGCCGCTGCGCCTCGGCTTGTTGACAAAAAAGACGCCAGAAGCGAAAAACAAAAATGTTGTTTGAGATGTTGCTTAATTTTATTTAATACGAATTCTTGCCATTTATTTTATTTATTGTTCTCATTGTTTAAAAGTTTGTGTTATTGTTCTGGTTATGGGGTGAAGACTGTTTCCCTTTTTTTAAGAAAAGTATCGAAAAAGAATCGGAATCGCAATTCTTGACTTGGTATCGGTATCGAAACCAAAATGTTGGTATCGTGACAACACTAATAGAGACAGTGGTAATAAAATAAAATCCAATATTCAAAGACAAAACATTTGAATGTGTGAACGAGGTGGAGCTCTGCTATTGTTCTACCTGCTTTGGGATATCGATGAGGGAGGAGGCAGCGAGCTGGGTGAAGGTGTGCAGGGTGACGATGACCATGGGGGTGGAGGGGTAGGAGCTGACCAGGTGCTGCAGCAGCTCTCTGCTGCTGGAGGCCAGGCTGGCGTCGTGATGCATGTGCTGCAGCATCGGGATCAGCTTCAGCTTCAGGTCCACCGGCGTGTCTAAAGCTGAGTGGAGACAAAGGAGGAAGAGGAATGTGAACTCTATAGATACAAAAGAAATGTAAAAAATCTGCTGAACAGTGATTATTATTGAGGTAAATGAGTTGTGGATTTTGTTACATTTGTATTCACTATCTCTTAGTGGTGGTTGCAAATATCCATACATTCATCTTCCGTTGCTATGTGAATGTACAATCAAATGTATGCGTTTCATTTTGATTATCAAATAGAGTGTGTACACTAAGTATGGGATAATGTGCAGCGGGGCGGCCATTATGGGGGAAAGAACACCCGACAGGCAGATCAGGAGCCCGACGCGTGTATACAGTTAAATCGACCAAACTTCTTTGTGCAGATGTGAGCGTCCTTAACAACAGTCAATACATCCTTGACAGCGGTCTGTCTGTTCTGGATTAACAACGTGTCACGTGTTCTGAATTGACCAATCAGAATCGAGTATTCAACTAAGCCTTGTAATAATCACATGTTAATGCTTGTTTGTTTAAAAACCGTTGTAAATATTTAAGAACGTTTGAAAAGGTTGGTTACATTATGACGTCTGTAGATGAAATTCTCATTAATCGACAATTTTAGGCTTTTGTTTAAGTTTTTCATTTTTGTTTGGAAAATTGTCAAATATTCAATGCTGAAAAAGGGTAATATGTAAAGCATTTTTTTTGTGAGATTTTAAGTTCTGAATAAAGATGTTACCTTGAATCATCTCACTGACTTTGTTGCAAATCCCCGCTGCAAAGTCTCTGAAAATCAGGAAACACACCACATCTATTTTATACAAAACATCATCACATACAGTATTTATGCATCACAGCGCGGCTAAGAAACAATCTTACTTTGACTGTGCTGAGAAGCTTGCAGCAGCATATATGGCAGCCTCCACTTCTACATTGTCATGGGAGTCCAGACTTTGGCGAATACTGTGGTGGGCATTCTTCCTGTCCGGGATGATGGAGGCCAAACTACCGAGCATCCTGAAAAGAAACAAAAAGGAAAATAGATTCATTCAAGCCTCAAATAATCTGGAAAGCATGTAAAGAGTAGCACAACATTGCAGGATATCTCTTATTTCTTATGTAAATCTGAAGCCAACCGGCAAAACTTTAGTTCAAATATGATTTGTTTTGGTACACGCATATTTACCTCAGAGTGATGGCTCGGGCCACAGGGTCGTTGCTGTGGATGACTGAAAACACCCTTTTGACAAATTCGTCCACATTGAGGATCTTTTCTAGATGTTTCTCGCTCTGTTGAGTCACTTTCAGCACACAGAGACGCAGAAAATTGTTCCTGAAATCAGAGAGACATTTAAAAAAAATGTAAATAAAAGAGATATATACCATAGTAAAACCAGTTTAAGTAAAGACACAAAATATGTGGTAAACGGTTATTTATTGAAAACCTTTTAATCTATCATGTTTTAGTTGTTCATGTTTCAAATATTTCTTTTTACAATACTTGCTGATACATTGTACCTACTGAATAACATCATTCCGAAAAGTAAGGACAATGATTTTCTCTATGTTTTGATTAATTGGTGACTTAGGTTAAAGGTGGGATAGGTAATTTTGGAGAAACCACCTCGAGTGCACTAGAATTTGAAAATACACAACCGGAAAAAATCTGCCACTTCCTTCCAGAGCCCCTCCTCCAACACACACGAACGCGCACATGACCAATGAGGGCACGAGATAAGTTTGTGCACAGATGGAAGGCTGACAGGCAGGTAGGCCATCCAGTTATTTTAGCCGGGCCGGCTCAGATGATTGGTCGTGCTTTTTACAGCACTACGGCTTCCACAGATGACATTTTCTAATGGATTTTTTGTCAAAGCACTTCAGATATTCATTGCTATCGGGATGTTAAGAGCATTCCATGGAATATAACAACAAGTGTATCTCGAGCCGGTTTCTCAAACTTACCTACCCCACCTTTAATGACTTGAAAATGCTGATTAACTATATATATATATATTTTCAGTTTGTTGTTTGTTTACATTTTATATTGTAATGTGTTTTTATCGAGCCGTTTAGTGGAGAAAGTGAATACTGCTGAATACACATACTTTACAGAGATGCTGTCTGCGAAACCAATGTGAGTTTGGAACATTGCACAGTATTTTTCTATTTTAGTATACCTCAACAATGGAATTATGATCAGTGGAAATGGCCATGACATGGGACCTTTAAAATCAATCACTTTCTCCAGGTTACATGTAGGTAATACTTTTGAAGACTTATACCTGTATGACAGCTGTCAGTTTGCTACATCTAAATGGAGAAAGGTCCACTTTAGAAACCCTTGATGTGTTGTTTTTGGGTTAATGGACATGTTACTGTTTGAATACCAAGTTATAAAGCATTCTTACCCGAGTCTGAAGATGTCTGCCAGCTTCAGAAATGCAGAGTTGATGAGGATGGGAAAAGGGTATTTCTGGAAGAGTTTGGGGAAAAGCACCACAGCCTCACACTGCTCTCCCAGCTTTGTCGACCGCAGCCCTGAACAAAGGAGCAATGTCATCGGTCACACCAAAGCAGGGACTCTTCAAGCAGTTTACATTTAGCAAAACAGACACATGGGAACTAAGACCCATCACACAGGATCACGACTGATGCTAGCTAGTTAGCAAGTTAGCTAACTTACCTTTGTCCAGCTCCATGAGAGCGGAATTAGCGTCGAGTTCTTGTTCGCCATAACAAGCCTCTGATAGGAAGGTGCGTGCAGTAGAAAGCGACATTTTGTTAAGTTTTATTCTATAATAAAAAAGAGGCTTGAAAGCACCAATGGGCCGTTAGCATTTCATTCTACAGACGGAGAGTACACAAACCGGATGTTGCAGTGATTCTATTTCCGGTGCATAGTTTTCGTTTTCACAATAAAACAACAACAACATTGTCACATTTTATTTTGTATCGTTTCACTGTTGATCATTTTTATTCTTTGTTAACAATTATTCGGATGATTACTTTCGTTCAAATGTGTGTAAGGCAGCCTACTTCTATGTTATCTTACCTTGTATTTCGACTCAATCACATGTATTATGTACTAATAATACTGTATTTCTCAAAACCTTTTTTGTTGTTGCCAGAATTTGTGTTATATGTGTTTCATTATCAATGTTTATTAACTTACAAGTAGGATAGAAATAGGATAGTCCTATATTTTTTGAATACATGAAGAGCAGAAATGTTGGCACCATGTCACACATTCATTATAACAGTAAGATGAAGGCAGGCCGACAGTAAATGTAACTAATATTCAAGTTTGAGGCCTTATCTTTCAATATACTAGTCCTTTTTTTTTCCACATGATATTCAAATTCTAGATATAGAAATATAGATATACACTCCCAGAGATTCTGGAAATATTCAGAGAAATAAATAACCTTGGCTACTTCTGTCATATTTTAAATGTATCATCATGTTCTTTATAAAGTAATACAAACATATATTGATTTAGAAATAGGCCCACTGTGAGTATTCCATTATGAATGCCTGTCAGAATATAGTCGTACTTTTAAATCGGATGTAATGCGATCTGTAGCATGATCTGTAGTCGGTAGTTATGATGGCAAACTTTACAGTGCATTCCCACAGAGGAAGCGGAAGTGGACGCGTCGCTGCTCTCAGCCAATGGGAGCGCGGAACGCAGGTTTAGCGGGGGATTCAGTCCTCTGTTCACAGAACTGTTCGCGGGAAACACCAGCAGAAGCAGCAACGCGGAAAAAAGACCACCAGCTCATCTGAGAAAACTTCTCTCTAAATTAATTTCAGATCGTCCTGTACTGGAGTGTAGCGATGCTGTTCCGCTCGATAGTTGACAGAGGAGTGGGCAAACGAAGGCAGAATGGTGAGAACATATATTGTTGGGGATTATTTCTGGTGCTTTTCGGTTCCCGGGTTTGCCCTGTGTGTGTTTTGTGCTAACTTCATGTAGATAGGCTAAGATCAAATGTATTCCAAGCTTACTTTAATGTTTGTTTTATTCAAATTAAATACGTTTACAGTTCTGTTGCAATGGCAGTATGATTAAACGTTCCTAAAGTAGTTCCTCAAATTGGCATTAGTTCACGTACATTACGTAAAGTGATGTTACATTAAAAAGCGTAACGTCTGAAATAGAGTTACTTAATTTAATCAAGAAGTCACATTGTGATTGAGAACTCATTTTCAAGTGAGACTTTAAAACAGTCCGGAAAATTACATCAAAGTGTACTCAATCAGAGAGGCAAAACTGTACAGCATGTACAAATGTAACAGCATGCCACATTATACATGAATGCTTTCAGAAGAAGCCTTAATATTGCAAATGTTGTACTTTTTACACTTGTTTTAATATTCACAGCTACTTTGTACATATATAAAGATGATGCTGACATGGTATAATGGAGTACTGTAATACTAATCTACAAGCGTCTTTGGGTTCAAGAAAAGCGCTATAGAAATATTTTATTATTACACAGTATTTCCATACCTACATGTAGTCCACATTGACAAACAACAATACTAAAATGCTTTTACATGTATAACACAGGATAATAAAGCAACCACAATAATAAAATACTGTGAAAAGATGCATTCTTCATAAGGATTGCTTTTACTTTTGATACTTGAAATACATTTAGCTGATAATATTCTGTATTATTCTGAAGTGTGTTATTGTGCAGAATGAGTACTTTTACTTTCTGTACTTTAAGTACATATTGATGCTAACACTCTTTTACTTTTACTCAAGTCACATTTGAAATCAGGACTTGTAGTTGAGTAATTTCAGACCATAATAATTGTACTTTGACTTACTGTAAGTAAAGGATCTCAGTACTTTTCCAACAATGCGCGTAGGCATAACAAGTAAATAAAATAAAAAAGCAAATTAATAAAATATAACATTATATGACTCAACCATTACTTTATTATACCACTAAAAGTAGATTAATTGTAATACTGAGTTGCTGCCCAGGCTTTTATTACTGTTTTTAAATGTCAGAGTAAGTAAGTAAGTAAGTAAGCTGTCAGATAGCTTTAATAAACAAATAGTGCAATTTAATCTCTGAATGCTGTGTACTAAAATCACAGATTGAAGGATCAGTTGGTATAGTTTTAAAACAATGTCTGACTACAAGTATGTTTCTCCTTTTGTCTCTCCAGCCGTCCTTGCAGACCCCGGGCCGAGGCACCCGCTGAGCTCTCTGCTGGGGGGGTACCACTGCGTCCGGCACGATGAACACATCTCTTACGGCAACCTGGGGGACTCCGTTCCCCCGTTTGGACTGGCTTTCTCCTCTGGTAACCCACCTGTGTTCAGTACATAGTCAATTATCCTCACAGGATACACAGCAGAGCTAGGATCTGTTTTGCTTTTTACATCCATCTAACTGGTGTGTCTCTCTTCAGTCGGAAACATGCAGAACATCCTGGCAGCAGCTAATGAAGAAGGCATTGTTAGAATCTACAACACAGAGAGCCGGGAGAAGCCACTTGCAAACGGTATGTGTAGAAACTCCCTTTTTTTCACAATAGTTCAGACAGTTATCAAGAAGTATAGCTGATTGTGTGTTATTATTTGCAGAATGGCTGGCCCATGAGAACGCTGTTTTTGACATAGCCTGGGTACCGGGGGAGCCTCACTTGGTAAGTAAAATGTCATTAATGCCATAATTACTATGTCTATGTTCTTTTGTTGTATGCATTAGCCATAAATACATCACATATATGTTCCTTTAAAAGTTGATTCATTGATTTTGCCGTCTTGATGTGACTCTTGTTCTTCTTTCAGCATATAAAGCAGATTGTAATTGTTCTTTTTCTTACTAATAAACCCTTCTTTAAATAATTGTTATTGTTAAATTGTCTTCCTTAGGTTACGGCTGCTGGTGATCAGTTGGCCAGGCTGTGGGATGTGAGGTCAGGGGAGATGTTAGGCAGCTTCAAAGGTCACCTCTGCAGCCTCAAGTCTGTTGCATTCGCACCACAGGAGAAAGGTAAGCTAGATAGTGCCTGAATACTCGGTTGCTAAGGGATATTTGTTCCCATTTCTGTCTCAAAAGACACAAGAAAACACTGTGTTGGTGGGTTGACTTTGAGGCTATAGCAGGCTGTTTTTTTAATGTTTAAACATCCTCATCTGTTTGTAGAATTAATCATTTGCCAGGCAGAAAAAAATGTGGAAGTTAGATTTAAAGATCAAAGAAAATAAGCGTTTTTTTCTGCAGTAATCAATGTAAAGAATATGGATGCTCTATATTTGTTATTTAAATGTAATGCAATTTGCTTAACAGATGCTTTGTTGTGTCACATTACTGATTCTTTGTCTTCTATGAAACAGCTGTGTTCTGTACTGGGGCCAGAGATGGAAATATTATGGTCTGGGACACCAGGTGCAGCAAAAAAGGTATGAATCAAACATTTCAATTACAAAGGTTTTTTTTGTATTAAGTAATTCTTACGGTTTGGTTGAACCCAGTCTTTGTTTTTAAACCTTTGAAAAGTATAAGACCTTGTGAGGATAATGCATAAAGATGAGTTTTCTTATACATGTGTGTGACAATGTTTATGTCTTCCTCTCAGATGGTTTCTACAGGCATGTGAACCAGATCAGTGGCGCTCACAACAAAGCAGAGACAAACCCCCTTGCCAAAACCAAGAAGAGGCGGGTCAGTACACGTGGCATGGCTCCCAGTGTGGTGAGTTTATTCAACAGCTATAATAGAGTGCCACAGTGACGCGTCCTAAAACCCGGAAGTAAACTCCTTCGGGGTCCTTCGTCAAAAACGCAATGCAATTTCTCCATAGGATTTTGGAAAATAGCTGGAAATAAGGTCTGTGGTTGAAACACATTTAAGAGACGGATCACGTTTTGTTCAGCCGGATAATATCCACATGTCTACCCCAGGGTTTCCGTTAGGAGAGAGCGAGCTGCTGAAGCCCCGCCCACTGTTTAGTGAGCTGCATGAGAAACTGATAGGCTGTCAGGAGGAGAGAGAGGAAAAGAGAGGATCCGTTTCTCCTGTGTTATTATTCAAAGTTAATTCAAACTTTTGAATAATGTACTACAAGTTATGTTGTTTGTGGAATCATTTATTGAAAAATGAATCTGAATTTTTCGATCTGTTACGATTATAAACTGAAGCAATATAAAAATGAGCCATTAACTGAGTTTTAAACATCAGCATATCCGGTCCTAGTCCGGTAATTACCTGCTAACGGAAACTCGGTAAGTTTCAAACTTGTCCGGTAAAATAAATTCTGTCCGGACATTTGACCGGCGAGAAAAAATCCTAGTGGAAACCCTGGTCTACCCTACTTTTATCATTTTCTAATCATAAATCTAATCGCCAGAAGCAAAATGCTAACGTTATGCTATAAAGGAACTACAGCAGGGTCGCTGCTTCAACGTCACGCCAACTTAAGATCCATATTCAAACATACAGATTCAAAAGTGTACAAGTTGAAGCGTTTGTGAAACCTTTTTTGTCGAAGGAACCGGACGTGGTAAAATGCTAACTTCCGGGTTTTAGGACGCGTCACTGTGGCACTCTATAGAATGAGGCATAGGGCTTTGAGGAAGGAATACTGATCTGTGAGCGCCTCCTCTTCTCTTGCAGGACACCCAGCAGAGTGTCACCGTGGTTCTGTTCCAGGATCAGCACACCCTCATCTCCTCTGGGGCTGTCGATGGGTAAGAATGCAGTGTCATGTGTTTTGTTACTTGCCCCCAAGCCAGAATAAAAAAAATGACCGTCAGAGTAAATGGACACGCTTAATTCAATTCATTGTTCTATTTCCTTCCTCTTACTCAGTGTAATCAAGATGTGGGATCTGAGGAAGAACTACACTGCACTCCGTCAGGATCCTGTTCCTCTGCAGACGTACCCCTACCCGGGTTCCTGCATGCGCATGAGACTGGGTACGTTTTGTGCAATACACCGACACACCGTTTTTACCTGAAATATGCAAATAAGCAGAATAATTGAATGTTGTTTTGCATGCGTTGCAGGTTATTCCGGACTTGTTCTCGACTCAACCAGATCCAACATCGTATGTAACTGCACTGATGATAATATCTACATGTTCAATGTTAGCGGAACAAAAACAACTCCAGGTGAACAAGGACTCCACTCTGACTAAACCTATTGTGTTTCTGTGTCATTGTTTATCCTCCATTGTATTCATTGCCATTGAATATCACTAGATGGGGCTGCAAACGTATATCCTTTGTTATACTGTAACTGTCACAGGGGAGCCAATAGGAGGGCACTAGTATTAAATAGAGGAAGTGTAGAGATGCAAGCCTTTGTCTGATTGTACTGCTAATATCTTTAATTTAAAGCTTTGATTAAATATGTGAAGTCCTTAAGTAGAACTATAACCGGAACAGAACAGCTGGTTAATACTCACACGTTGCACGCACTTGAACTTAAGACTGTTTGAGTTTCTCAGGTCTTTCTGTTTTTAAACTTTGTATCTCATTAAGGCTTGTGTCATTTGCTTTTTATTCCTATATTCTTTGTTCTTATGTGGGCTTTATTTCAGACTTAATTGCGGTTTTGATTTGCTCTTAATTCAGGGATTCTCATATTGCAGTTTTGTTTATTTCCCCTCCACAGTGGCAGCTTTCAGTGGCCACCAGAACTCCTCCTTTTATGTAAAGTCCACTATTAGCCCCGATGACCAGTTCTTAGCCAGCGGTTCAAGTGACAATAACGCGTACATCTGGAAGGTACTGTCTGTTTTATTTTGACATACTAAATTGTGTTTTTTTGTTACGATTCTGATTGATTATTATAATAGTGTATGGTTAGCATTTATCCAACTTATTTGACATTTTCAGATCTCGGAGCCTAATCGGCCTCCCATGATGCTCCAAGGCCATAGTGAGGAAGTGACCTCTGTTGCATGGTGTCCGACAGATTTTACCAAGGTGAGCCGACAAACTTTTATATTTGTGGTTCAAGCTTTTCTTAGACACTTTAAATAAGGTAGGTATTTGTGTTTTCCTGTTGTGAAGCTGAGCGGTTTTAATAAGCAGGGAAGATGGATTTAGGCGCTGTTTAACCCCCCCCCCCTGCTCTGTTTACAGATTGCTTCCTGTTCTGATGATCACACTGTACGTATCTGGAGGCTTCACCGGAAAATGGATGGAGCCGAATCGTCAGTGGGAGAGGCCAACCTTGTCGGCTGGGCACGTCGTAAATCTCCCTCAGGTAAGAATTAAACTACAATTATTCACATTAGGGCAGTATGTTATATAATAGATGAACAGGAAAATGGCTGTTTTGGCAACTATTTGTATAATTGATTTACAGATTAAGTCATTTGCCAAATTATCAGTATATGCTATTTGAGGTGCCCCGAATATAGAGATGTCCTGCTACTCTCAGTTTTACAACATATTAAACTGAAGTTTTTGACAAAAAAAAAAAGTGATTTTAAGACATCACCTTTGGATTAAAAAAAAAATGGGATGGACAGTTTTCGCTAATTTCTGACATTTTCACAGACAAAATGTATCAATGAATCAGATTATTTGTAGCCCTACATCGCTGTCTTGTCTAATAACTGCAAAATGTGTCATTTCAATTATTCATTGTGAGCTAACTTGGACTTATGAATGTGTTAAGGGCCTTCTATCAGAGCTGAAACAACCCCCGCCAAGATCCAGAAGACAGAGAGTCTCGGCGGCCTGGCGTCCCCCCGGCTCGCTGCCTGTGCTCCCAGCGGAGCCGCAATGCCTCTCCCCTCCAGCACCACCTCTCCCATCCCTTCTCAGGGTGCCAAGGCTGCCGCTGTCCGCCAGAGAACACCATCCTCTATCAAGAAATGGTTATCCCCGAGCCGTGGGTCTCCTGCTCAGGCCAGCCCACAGCCTCGCCGTGTGCTCAGTCTGTGTCCTCAGAGCCCGGCGAGCAGCGCCTCTACCAGCGAGCGACGGGCCAAACGCAGGCTGGAGACGGGAGAGGGGTCTTCTTCTGCAGGCTGTGGGGGGGCAGAGCAGTGTGACTGTGTTACTGAACTCTACCCGGCGGCCAAGAGAAGCCGGGCTCTGTCGGGGATCTGCTGCTCCAAGCAAGAGAGCCGGCTACAGACAGACTGTCCCACAGAGGACAGCGAGCAGCTCTCTCAGACCGGCAAGGAGAACTACTCCCCCGGACCCATGGACTGGCTGTCAGTGCTGGGCCAGAAGATGAGGAAAGGTCAAGGCAGCCCGAGGTCTCCCAGAAGCCCCAGCGCCTCTAAGAGACAAGAAGGCAAGACACCAGTTTCTCCGGTAAGCATTTAACTGCTTTAACAGTTTTACCTGTTGTCAGTTGTGTTCATCTTTCTCTATCATGTCAAAATGTGCCGTGTTTCCTGTGAGCCTCTTTCCTGCCCATTATTTAATAAAGACAAAAATACTTTCTTGGAATGACAGTCTAGAAATTCCTTCTCTTGTATCCAAGAGGGAATTTGAAAAAAAAACAATAGAAACACAAAGGCTTGAGGCAGGATTCTCTGATGGTTGTCTGTCTCTACGTATCAGTGTGAATGTCGACATGCACAGGGGTATTTTATAGCTATTCATATGAATATTGTAGTTGAGCTTCTTTGTTTTTTATGTTTTTCAGACAACCCGCTCACCGCAGAGCCTAAAGAAAATCTCCATGTATTTCGCAAGAAGGCCTCTGGAGTGACCACCTGTGCCAGTTGGATGCTTTGCCTCGGTTTAAAATACTAAACATGTTTTATTTTGAGTATTTTTAACCTGAACCCGCAGACCTCGAGCCTCCAAGAACACTGATCCAGATCCAGATTTCATGAGCACATAAACTTGGGCTTCAGTGAGATTGACAAAAGAATCATTCTGGATGTTTGTCGCTGCAGTATTCACATCCTGAGAGGCTGTTCTTTTCTTTTTTTAATTAGGGTTTTGCAGTTGCCTCCTACACAATGTTCTAGTGCTGTTCAGAATCTCTGGTAAAAAAAAAAAGAATATGTTGATGAGTAAATCTTTAATTAAACTCAAACCTAACAACGTCAGGAGATGCATTTACACAATGACCCACATTTAATAATGTTGTTCAAGAGGTCACCAGGAATGAATCCTTCAGAGTGCAGAAAGAGTCTAAAGGAGTGAACATTTGAAATACTGCTAAAAAACATTAATTGGATCCACAAACATTTTTATGAACCCAAGTTTATTTATCGCTTCATCTCTTTGTGGGTTTTTGTCATGTACCTTTTTTGTTTCAGTGTTACATTTATACATTTCTGTCAAATGTGATTTTTCTTGTTTATATGTACAAAATAACCAATGAGTCGTGCTTGGTTCATTTGTATATAGTTGATCCAAATTCGCGTTGTTTAGATTTTATTAAATTCTAAAGAGCTTTCCCAGTGTGCTGCATGCTTTTGGTCGCATCTCATCAGTGTGATTCATGTGTTTGTGTGTGTGATTAGTGGTGAGACACAAGTGACAGAAATGTCACACATTTCATTATTTATTGCAGTGGTTACAAAGTCTTAACAGGTTATACACATTAGTCAACTGATGTTTTATTTGAGTAATTTTCTAAGGTCATGGCGATGTAAAGTTATTCAGTATTCCAAAGAGAACAAGAAAGAAAAAATGCAAATAAATGGTCTTGTCTATTACACTCAACACAACCCAACTCATCTGTATAGCAACCCCTAGGCTTTAAACTAGGTTTTTTTGCTGAAGTTACTGTCTTAATATAGCTCAATTTCTTTCTTAAAAACATTAAAGGTAGGTTTTACTCTTGCAAATTCACATTCATAAAATGTTACCTTGCAAATCTAAAATATGTACCAAAAGTATAATTTTTCGAATTTGTAAAAGATTTTTATCCAAGAATCAAGAAAAACCTACACATAATATTAACATTTTATGGAAATGGATACATTAAAAATGACATAAGGCACAGCTAAATGAGTATACTTGTGTCCAATTTAACAAAAAGTGATCCAAACTATATAAAGTTGATGAAGGATTTCAAACTTCTTCAACCAATATTTTTGTGGGAACATCTACTACAGTTGCCACTCCTCATTCAACTGTACAACGTCACGTATTTGTTTTCACATGTCACATGTCCAGAGCCCGCCTTCCACGCCAATTAATTGGTCTAAAAAGTTTACCATTTTTTAATCCTCTGCTTGTGATTGGCCGTCGGAGACGCCATTCTGTGACGTACACCTGTCAGGCTGCTCAGCTCAGCGAACAGTGAAGTCAGACAGACAACGACTGAACGGCTACACTGGGAGTGTTTATGGCTGCCTGCTCAGCACGACGTTCAGTTATTTCGTCTATTTGAGATTACTCTGTGTTTTTAGAGGCCGTGAAAACGAAACTACAGCTCATGATTTCACGGGGAATGTAGTTAAGACAAAGTCAACTGCATGTGGACACGGCTAACTTTTAAGGGACTCAGTCGTCGAGCGAAATTCAACTTCATCGATCGCGGATAGTTGTTCTGAAAACACTCTCAGCGGAAGTCTCACTAGGATTTAAAAACACGGCTTTGAAGACCTGGACTTGGCGTTTTAACGAGGAACTACATGAATTTAACGGGGAAACTATCCTTTTGTAACTTTTCTTTCTCGACAGCGGTGCAAACTGTTGTCGTAGTGGCGTACATTAACGTCGGCTAATCTTTTAGCAAGCTAGCTAGGTACGTTAGCAAGCAGGCTAGCAGTACAGTAGTTTGCTACAGCCGGGACTTAACGACTAATTCAGCCAACTTTTTTACCAGAATGGCTTTAATGCGTTTTGCAACAGGTATATTTTTTGCAAACATGACGAAGCAGTAAAAAAAAAACACCAGACATTTTGAAAGCTGAGCGATAATTTTTCTTCGGTTTGTAACTCCAGGTTATACTGCGGGCTATGTCATGAGTTTGGCTTTTTGCTTCGTGTTGTGAAGATTGTCCCCGTGTTTCAGAGAACAAGTTACCCGAATGATGCAGTTTTTGGACACAGTCTAATCCTAATACCGAGCGACCATGTTGGATCATACAGAATAACACCAGACAGGAGACGAGCTTCAAGTCGTGCATTTGGCTCCATATTTTTGGGTGCGAGCAGAAGACAACCCTTTCGTTTGACCTAGGAATACAATCGCTTGCCTGAAGTCTTCGTCAGTTTGTGCATCAAAATGTCGGCCATCTCCGCATCCGAGAAAGTGGACGGGTTTACGAGAAAGTCCATGAGGAAGGCCCAGAAACAGAGAAAATCCCAAGGCTCTTCCCAGTACCGCACACAGAGCGCCCCGGTGGAGCTCTCCCCGCTGCCGCAGCTCAAAGGTACGGTAAGAGGATGAAGGGGGCCCAGATTAAAATAGGCTGTTTGCTCTGTGTAGTGCTAGATCTGCAGCACTTACAATCAGCATGCAGCCCAAAATCAGAATTGCAGCCAACCTAATATAAAGGCGTGCATTTTGTGCAAATATTTCACACCGTTTACACACAGCAGTATGCACATCTGTGGACAGGGGAACACAGTGGTCCCACTTTTGGGGACATCTCCAAACATTTTAGGTTATTAGCTACACTATTTGGCTACAGGGCACTACTCAAAACCTTTTACTATATTTTGTCATTGTTATGTTTTCTTTCTTCGACTCACAGTTGACTCTCGTGTCAGAGAGACACATCGTTTTCTCACTGGCAGCTGGGCTGACATGCAAGAGGCCCATCCAGAGAGTGTTGTTGAAGAAAAGGTTAAGAGGGATACATGGTTTTGCATCAAGGTGTTGTGGAGGCCACACAAAAGTGACTTGAGTTTCAGGCAAGGAAGTTGAGTTAGATTTATTTTATTTACCAGGGGTCCATGCACAACACAACCTAATTTACATCTGCAGTTAATGGGCAGGAAGGAGTATTTAAAAGAACAATAGAGTACTATACAATTAAAAAGGAAGACTGTGCAACATCACATACAGAACAATGTCAGAACATATTCAACAATGAGACCATTACACAACAAACTGTTGGATCTATACACACCATGAGGTGGGTGGTGTGGGTGGGGATTGCGTTCTATTTATCTTGGAATGAAAATATAGATTTTCCAAAAATAGATTTTCCTAAATGTGGTCACCTTTGGCTGAAGGAGAAACATTGTGTAAAGCACAAGACTGGTCACAAAAATGTGCCTGTGTTTTCCTCTTGTAGGTTGTTGCTGGTAGAGAGTGTTGATAGTTGAGACAACTGTTAAAGTATGGTTCAGTAAACTTCTATATGACTTTCAGATAATCATTTGTTATGTTACAAAGCAAATTCCTGTGCTAACATGCTGGATTATAACCTTGCAAAGCAGGATTTCAGGAAGGTTTCAATACAGAAGCATACAGCCATCCTAACTCATTGAAATTCAGCCCAGCAAGTCTAAGAATTTGAACCGGTTGCCTTTAGGTCACAAGCCACATGACCCACGCCTGATACTTAAAGGAGACCTATCATGCAAAATTCACTTTTTGATGTCTTGTATACATAAATGTGTCCCCGGTGTGTCATGGAACTCACGCAGCGTCAGAAAATAAAACCCTCTCTCTTTTCCTCCGTACCCACATCTCTAAAAACGGGGGCACAACAGAGCTGAACCAGATTTGCGTCCGATATGTCGTCATATCGGCAATTCAGACCCACAGCACTATCAGAAACGTTGCTATCAGAAACAATGCCCGACTGTTTTGGACGTAATATGGTCGGTGTTTACATTAGCATCGCTAACACTCAGAGCTAACCTGTACTGGAGAGCATGTGTGTGAAGAAGCAGGAAATAAAAAGGAACTCACCTTGTGGTATAACCGGCAAGAGAGAAAGCCTTTGAGCTCCATACTGTTTCAGAAATAATCCTTGATAATCCATGATATGGTGTTTCGTCATGGTAGTATCTGCCGGTAGAATCTCCCGCATGAGCAGGCATAAGCTCCGCCCCTCTTTTATCAATTTTCTTTTTAAAGCTTTATACCCAAAATCAGCACTTATGAAACAGGAAGTTAAATAGAGGGATATGAGGCATGGCTAGAATTAGGGATGCTCCGATCGCCAATTTTGGAGCCGATCGCCGGTATCAGTATCGGCCGATCCGATCGAATGGGCGGGGCCTATGGGGATCTTCCTTTTTTAAAGTGATGTTTAAAACTCAGTTAATGGGGCTCATTCACTGGCGCTTCCACAAACAACAACCCCAAGATAATTATTACATTCAAATTAAGTACATTATTCAAGTTTACATTAACTTTGGATAATAACACGGGAGAAATTAGCGGAAGCGCTCTCTTTTCTTCTCTCCCTCTCCTGACAGCCTGTCAGTATTTCATGCAGCTCACTGATTCAGTAATGAGTGACCCGACAGTGAAGAATACATATATTCATAACTAGTTTAGCTTGTTCCATAGGTAGATAAAATAGCTAAGTGGTTTGTTAGGTCTAACTCTTGTGTGTTGCTCCGCTCACCGGTCCGTCACAGCGGGTGGAGCTGCAGGATTTCAGCTTCACACACGTTGCATACCGCCATTTTATTGTCATTTTCGGACACCTTAAAATACATTTTGGCGAGCTTGTTTTGCCGCGCACAAAGAAAAGTGTCATGTATTTTACGTCATGCGATCAGCTCTCGCGGTCGGCATTTTTAGAGAGCACCGATCGATCGGTAGAGAGTGAGTATCGGCCGATATCGATCGGCGGCCGATCGATCGGAGCATTCCTAGCTAGAATTGGTGATCTGTTTGGTATTTTGAACAGAACACTTCATAGACATGTTTTTTATATATTTGTATATATCTGAGACCTATGCTATTGCCTAAAAATAGCATCATAGGTGACCTTTAAGATAACTCCCAATACTCTTCATTTGTATTCCAGTACTGCACAATACTGAAGGGTATTGCAATGCTGCAACTGAAAAAAAGTGACCTACCTGTTGAAAATTACATAGTTTTTCCAGTTTGTCTGTCACTGGGCTCACCTGTACCCAAAATACATATGTGTTCATATCATCCTACTATGAATGTAATGTATGGCTGTCTAACAAGCACTTATAATACTGAGTGTATTAAACAGGGTTGCAAAATGCTTTAAGGGAAATATGACACTGTGTGGGATGATATGGGTAACCAGTATGAAACTTTGGAGAGTCTGTTGTCAGTTGATGCAGCAGTTTGTTGTAGGTGCAGATATGCATGTGGGGGGGGGGGTCTGGACAGGTTTGTCGTATTGCCAGAACGACTCTGCTCCTTGCCTGTCGAGTGAAATACTGCTAGTTTATTTAATGAGATGTTCCTACTTACTACTATTGCATTTTGTAGCTTCCCTGATGTTTTCCTAACTTAGAATGACACAAACATTTAGATATTTGTGTACATTTAACAGTTGAGTAAACATTGTATACACTTGTAACCCTTGCAGTGTTTAATGCATGTTTGTTTCTCCAGTGTAGTGTTGTGTATTTTATACTTGGATGTTGAACTCAATGCAGTTTCAAACTCTCCACATGCACTCTATTTGAGCATAGACACAATGATTCATTGTCATTAGGATTTATTAACATGATTTTGGTATTTGGCAGAATTTATATTTGTGTTCAAAAACTGCTTTGGCAAGAACTGGCTGATTCACGCACCTGTAATGAATCCACTACAAAGTTGGACCCACTCTTCCCAAATAGTGTGCTGCTAAAAACACCTCTGTTTATTTATGTCTGGTTTGTATTTGAAAACTGTTATACGATAAATGTCAGTTCATTGGACTAGATCCCTGTCTGTTGTCTTCGTTCAGCCTGGTTCATCTGTCTTGAGCTTATCCTGATTAACAAGTTCCATTCACAACTATGTGATCACAGTGTATTTTAACATGATCTTACAAGTTATTTCACTGTAACGCAGCAAGCATCTTGCGTTGTTTTTGGCTAGCATAATAAAGAGGAATGGTAATATTAAAGGCGACCTATCATGCAAAATGCACTTTGTGATGTCTTTTATACATAAATATGTAGGGATGTCCCGATCACCTTTTTTTGCTCCCGATCCGATTCCGATCATCAGATTTTGACAATTTGCCGATACCGATTTTTCCCGATCCGATCTTTATGCAATGCATTAAGAGAAAAAAAAGGAAAAAAGCATTCAAGTTGTCCCTTAAGGTTATTATTTTATTTAAATGACCCAACTACCCATTCTATCCAACATGGATATAGCTTCTTGTTTTCACAGCAGCATTGGATCAGTTCAGTTGTGCAGCATTGGATCAAAACTAAATAAAGCTTATCAGTACTCGTTAGCTTACTGCTACTATTAGACACTGCGCCCACTCTGTTGCCAGATTTGAGAGAAATCAGCAACCAGGTCTATGAAAACAAGCCCCAAAGAAGCAACACATACATGATGTTGTGTAATTTGAAACCAAAACTAAGGCCTCAGGATGACTTTAAGACTTGAACATGGTCATTTTTGTTTTGTAACATTAAATAAATTTTAAAAAAATTCCGATCCCCGATTTTTTTCTTCTGATCTTTTGAAAATCACGTTATCGGCGCCGATCCCCGATCACGTGATCGGATCGGGACATCTCTATAAATATGTGTCCCCGGTGCGTCGGGGAACTCACGCAGCGTCAGAAAATAAAACCCTCTCTCTTTTCCTCCGTACCCAAACCTTTAAAAACGGGTGTACACCGAGCGGATACAGATTTCCATCCGCTGTGACGTGTCCATCCGTTGTGACGTCGGCGGACCCACAGAAAGTTGCTGTCAGAAACAATGCCTGACGTGTTTTGGACGTAATCTCGTCTTTGTTTACATTAGCAAGCCTCGCTAACACTCAGAGCTAACCTGTACTGGAGAGCACATGTGTTTTTAAAAAGCAGAAAATAAAAAAAGAACTCGCCTTGTGATAAACCTGCAAGAGAAAAAGCATTTGAGCTCCATACTATTTCAGAAATAATCCTTGACGTGGTTTAAGCAGGATGGCGTTTAATCACAACCGAATTTAACTTTATCCCCTGTAGAATTCTGATCAGGCATTAGCTCCGCCTCCTCTTCTTTTCTTTTTTCCAAGCTAAGGACCCAAGATCCGCGTTTCTCTAACAGGGCTTCAAAAGAGGGGTTTGAGCAGTATGAGGCATGGCTACAATGGGTGATCTGTTTGGTATTTTGAAAAAAAAACTTCACAGACTTGTCAAATATAGCATGATAGGTCCACTTTAAATTGGGACGTTGGTGGCATCTACAATATATAAGAGGTAGATATAAAATAACCTATATATTCCACTAGACAATATTTAATCCTATTATGGTCCACAAAAAAAAAAGTAAAACAGTTGAGGAATCCACACTTGTGCTTTTAACGGCTGGTGTGTCATAGAATTTTTTTAATTTGCAATTTGTTAAACTTATACAGACATGCCTCAACAGCTTCCTACGAGTGGATCTGATACTGGAGGAACGAGCAGAGTGGAAGTGCGAAAGACTTGCCTGGTCAAGTAGTTTGAAATGTATAACATGATGCAACATCGCATCAAAAAAGTTGGTATCAATAATGACTGCTGTTGTATGATTTTAAAGCATTGTAGAAAATGTCCAACACCTAATTTTCTATCTAGTAGGATGCATACAGGGAAATCAAATGTATAGTTTCCTTTCATTTAGTTGTTTCCCTTTTTAACATGGTGCAGTTTATTCTCCCACCTTTAACTAACACTTGCATTTTTAAAGTAACAGTTTGAGTATTAAACTGTTATTTTAGTTTTGATTAATTCCATGTCTTTTCAAAGGGCGTTTAAAGGCTTAATACAAACACCCTTTTCATGTCTTTTCAAAGTGTTATTAGTCACAGGGGAGGAAAGTGTTTTCTGTGAAGGGGCTTTTGGCCCGTGTTCGAAGCCCACATGATAGAAGTGTTGAGCTGGCAGCACCAGATGACTTCTCGCTCACTTAAAGTACAACTGTACAGGTTGAGGGACTTCTTGTGTCAGTGGATTAGTTATAAGCATTGCAAAGGGAAATATAATAGGATGGAAGTACAATAATAAGCAAATGTTACAAGGCCTTTATCTAACTCAAGATTGTGAAGCGCTTAAAAATATTACCTACGGTGTGCCAATAACCTTCTATCGCAGCCAAAGTAAACCAGCATACTCTCGGCTTACATTTTAGATAGCAATCAAAATATTTGCAGGTATAACTGACACTGAGTAATAACAAACAGCTCACTGTTATGTTGCATAGCGTGTACTTTAAGTGTGTGGAGCTCTGTTGAATGAAAATGTGTTGCAGCCAAATCTTGGAGTCTTGTGCATTTGGACACTGTTGTGAATGATGACCGAGACACTTTAGGATTGAGTTCAGTTTCCCTGATCAGTGCAGACCTCATGCACTTTATGTACATCTCCTGCCTCAGGGAGCACAGCAAAAGTGCTTACTCATACGTACTTTGTGAAGATCGCCTTCACGCCTTGTTGCCAAAAATCTGACACAAGTGCAGTCATTATCCTAGAACTATGATACGGTCGGCCCTGGAAAGAAATGTGATATATATGGCAGTTTTTCCAAGCACTTTCATGACATAGTCCACGATTAAGGTAGTGTATTTTTCACTGTAAATTTCTGCCAGCCCACATTTGTGCCTAACCTTAAGGTTGTTTGCAGGTCCAGTCCCAATTGTTAAAACTAAACTCATTAACCTTTCGCCATCTGTTGCCTAGTAGCACACAGTGTATGATTTATGAGTCATATACAATGCATAAGTCTGTAGTTATAAATGGACTGCATGCATAGGCAATAGGCATAGCTGTTCATACTTATCATTAATACCATATGTGAAGTTGTTAATTGGTTAGAAAGATGTAATGTAAGTATTCATATGACCACAAATTGCAGAATATTCTTATCCCCTCCTTAAAAAATGTTACCGTCTCTTATTGAGCAGTAGTCATAGTGCTTTAAATACATGAACACAAAGTCATGATGGTTAAGAGCAGCTGTAGGTTAAGACTAAAGCAGCTTTCAGGGCCTAAAAAGACTGTAAATGGCAAAGATGTGTCTTCTCTCCTGCAGTGGAGAGGTTGAAGTGCTTATAGCTCCTGTTGTGTGATAGACACTGAAAAGATGAGTCACTCTTGAGACCAACATTGTTGCCATGGCAGCCCGAAGCCTTGAGAGCCAAGCCATGGAAATGTTTTACTTTCTAAATACAGACCGCTTCGTTGAGGTTAATATTTCCGTTTTCAGCTGAGCCATGATTCCTAACTAGAGTCAAGCACAGGGTGGTGGGGAATGGTGGGTATATTTATTAGCTGTAATGCAGTACAGAGTATTAGTTGAACAGATGCATTTACATTTCCTATCTCCACTCAGGTTATCAGGGTTGCTTTGTCATGTGTTTTGATTGCCTTTTTTATATTACGCTATAAGGAAACTCTAGGACACTGATAAGGAAATCTGTCTTCTCACTTTTTGCTAATTTTTGTAAAAATTACTGGTTTATACCACCCTGCTTTCTCCTATCCACTCTCGTAACATCTCTAACGATACAAAAAGACCTGCTAAACACTACATATACAACTACTCTTACTACTTACCCGTATGAGAGCTAATCACTTGTTATCATCCTTGCTATAACAAGATTAGCTTCACCTGAAATGTGATGCGTCTGGCTCCAGACATTGATCCCAAGATTTGACCTCAACCAGCACCAAGACTCTGTGCAGATTTAGAGCTCATTATACACCGAGGCCAAGATGGAGTCTCCAGCAAAGTGTAGTATCTATTTTAGAATTTCATATAACGTGAAATAGTCTCATGAATGAACTCAATCTATACAGTTTGTGACGTTGGCCTTAACTCTGTCCCATCATGGACTGTGCATTCATGTTGCCCCTAAAAGTCCTGAAACAACTTGTTTAATAACTGATTAGTTGATGGGCAGAGAATACAACTAAATTGAGACACACCCCATTTTTAATCTGGCCTCTCAGATGTGAGGAAATGCAGCTCTGTGTTTGAGTGTCTTTGGATTTGTGCACTGTTTATGGGACCAATTTTTCAATACACTATCTTTGCCTCTTGAAAATTGCGATTTCACTGTTTTTAACACCTTATACCCTAAAAGATCAATACAAAAATAAAATAAACAAACTAATTGAAAATGAAGAAAAATCTTTATTTGCAGAGTTTCAATCTGTTGTGATTACATCAACCTTTAGCAAAGGCTCATCAATGTCTGTTCATGGAAAAGCTGCTCTGACTCTATTGGCCTATTGATTGATGTGTGTGCCACACAGTCTGTTTCCATCATGTCTGCCAGCAGATGGCTAATCGATAGATGATTTTCCAGGAAATAATGGGACAAAGCTTTGAGGCACTGTTATAGCGGTTTGAGTTCTGTTGCATACGGTTTCATAATTGTGGCCTCTGGCAGGTTTGAGTCTGTTTCCACCTTTTTGTATAAAACTGCCGCCTCAACTTTATTTCGTGTTGGCAGTCTGCTGGCTGAAGACGTGCCGTGTGAAGCTGAGCTCTCATTATGACCAGCTGCAGTTATGGCTGGGCCCTGTTGCATAATGCATTGTGTTTTTGTCTTCCATTTGCTGCTGTACAACTTCTGGATTTGATTTAAGGTAGAATATAGCAAATGCAGCTTTTCCATCGTTGCCCTGAAGCCATCTCTCACAACAGTTTTGATGGAAACTATGACATGACATTGATGCACAGTTATGGCATGTGTCATCATCCTTCCACCACTGCCTTTTCTTCAGCGACTAATTCGTGAATCAAGAATGTCTTAGTTGTGGGTTTTATTTCCCCACCACAGCTAAAGCTGCGGCAAAGCACATTCCCAAGCATTTATGATACTCGCAGAAATGTTTCCTGCCCATCCTCATCTCTTCGCCAATCTCCTATTAGCGTGCCAATATGTCCGTAAACTCAAAAAGGGAATTGTGTGTGCTCACCCGATAACATGCAGTGAGTTGAATTGATTCTTCTCTGTGGCATGGCAGTTGACATCTCTGCTATTCCAGAATAAGTTATCCATATAATAGTGCTTATCTCTTGTGTCATTTATGCAGGTTATACCGGGGCTTCAACTGATTATTTTTCATTCGAATAATCTGAAAAAGAATTTAAGAAACGTTTTATCTACCTTGGCACACAGCGAAAAATAGCCATTACAATTCTTGTTTTGTCCAAACAACTGTCCTAAATATCTGAATGCTAAAATAAAGTCCAAGAATCAAAGAAAAAATTATGATTTTCTTTGAGAACCTAAAACCATGAAAATGTTTGGCCTTTTGCTTCAATATTTAAATAGTTGCCGATTCAGTTTCAAGTTCGGCTTTCCAATAATTTACTTAACTTCTCAGCTCCAGTAATAAAATGTTACATTTACCTGTCACTTTCAGAAAACAATAGTTATTTATGGCTACAAACACTTGGCATAGGGTCTCACAATTAGTGGTGGGTTAATGTTGCCATCGTCCACTCCAACACGGCGGTTCGAGCTGTCACCGGTGAACCGATTGATTTAGCAATTTAACTGAAGGTGGACACTATGGCCGTTACAAGCAATCTCAAAGCAATTATTGTCATTGATTTGGATAGTTTTAATTACAGATCGTAGTTGGACAGCATGTACCCAGGAGACACAGAGGGTTTCTGTGTGTGACAGGAAAAGAGAGCCAGCGCTTCTGGTACAATTATGAAAGCACTTATGTTGACCGTCTATGAAACACACATTCTGGCCAAAGAAAGCCACCATTTAAGATGACAGATATCAGCGTCATATCCCAATTTTGTAGACATTGCCCAAACTAACTTGTTGTACAGCAAAAGCCCTCACATATTTCCATAAACAGAAAACTTCTCTGCTTTTCCCCTGTTTTTAGTTGAGGTTTTACTTCCTACAATAGCTCCTCCAGAAAGTTTACCATGTCATTCGTACCGTTTTGAACTTCACCCTCTGCATATTTCAATAACAAAGTAGTTTCTGAGCATTTGGGACGGACGAGCCAGTGACAGAGCAGACCTTGACGTGTTGAAATCTGTGATCTATAGCAGAAATGGGAATGTCCTTGGGCACCCGTCCTACCGGTTTGTGTCCACCCTTTTTTTTCCATGCAGAGTCTTGACCCCCCCTCACCAGATCGTCTGACATTTATCTTTCTGAGAAACTGTCACACATGCTCAAGTGTCAATACCACCCATAGAGGTAATGGGAGTAAAACGGCAGGCTGGAATACAAAGGTAAAAACTCCAAAATGAAACTAATCCTCTAAAGGGTTTGATTCCTTAAAATGAATCATTTCCATATCATGTTTTGATCCTTGGAGAGTGAAAATAGTTCCTGTATTAAGTCAAGAGGTCAAGGAAGTGCATGGGTGAAGAGGCTCAACACAGACACATTGCTATTTCTACCACGGATAGTAGATTTCAACACGTCAAGGTCTATAGCGTCACTAGCATGCCTATCTGAAATGCTCAGCACTTTTATATTTAAATCAGCAGAAGGTGAAGTTCAAGACAGCTCAAAGGACATGATAAGCTTTTTTTTTAAGGGAGCTCTTGTTTGTACAACAGTTAAGACTCCAAAATAGCTCTGAACCTTTTAATGGGTTTAATTCCTTTCAAAGGATTAATTTCCATGTAATCTCTTAACTATCTTTGGACAGAGAACTTGTGGTTTTTGTGTTCATTTTCAATTAGCATTGGAAACTGTTTCTGGTTTTGAATGGGTTTGTACTGTAATTAGAAATGTGCTTTAGTGGCCTACTTGGTTTTGTTCTGGTTTTAACTTTGACGTCAACACTTATTATAACATACGAAATAGCTGGAAATAGGAGTGAGATTTCTTTCTCTCCATGTACTCAGACTAGCTTGAGTCGCCATTTCAATGATCCCTTGTCTATCTAAACATGGTCTTGAAACACCCTCTGAATGATGTCTGGTTAACTACCGAAGCTCCCGGTTGGGTAAACAAAGCTATTAGCCGCAGCTGTTACTTATTAGCTTTCGCCTGGCTGTCAGCAGCAGTCAGTTTACTGCCCTAATCGCTGCTTTTCTAAAGTTTTATACTACGTTCTTTGACTGCACGTGTTTGCAGGCTACCATTCATGCAACTGTTGAGTCCATTTCAGGGTGGCCTCATGGTTACAGACAGCCAGCGGCACATGTTGTCAAAGTCTACCACCTCACCCTGTTAGGCGTGTGTCCTCTCAGGATATTAAAAAGACAGTCAATGTGTTTTTAAATTGCTAAAATGGATGTAATGTATGAACACACGATGGTACAGTAATTCACGACTGTTCTTTTATGTCTTTTCTTTACATTCTAAACTTCTTTTAATTGACATCGTCTAATGTCTAGAAGTTTTTTCAAGTTCTGACATCTATTATTCTTTTACATTTCCTGTTGTTTTTGCCAAAGTCTTTGTCAGTATCGAGACATCCCACCAAGGTTTGGTATTGTCGCAACATGTGCCAATCATGCCAGACAAAAATGGTATAACATTTGATAAAGGGCACATCACAACTTGTGACTTTGAAAAACAATATATAAGGTATATAGTTCTAGGGTTGCACAATTCCGGGAATTTTCAAAGATGGAAACTTTCCACGGGAATAAACTGGGAATTTTCTAAATTGAAGGTTGGCTCTTCATAGGGAACTTAAATATAGTTGGGGAAAGTATATTTTAGCATAATCTTGACTAAAACAATCAGATGCCATTCAAGTAAACTTGAATATTCATGCCATAGCACACTGCTTAGAGACCACACCCCCTACAGGCACTGTGCATTCCTCCATCACATGCACAGATGAGTAATATTTAACTCAACATTCCTGTTTTCGTTCTTCAATGAAACAAATAATTGTTCGATTAAATAATTCAAACTTGTTCTGTTATACTTTAAAAAAAAAATCTGTTGAAATTTCATGTTTTTTGTTTAATTTTGCATCGAATATTTCCAAAATTCCCCAGCTTAACTTCGCTTAGTTAACTTCCCATGGAAACTTTCCGGAAATGTACCGGAAACTTCCCGCCCCTTTGCAACCCTATATAGTACTTTATTTGATGTCAATTGTATCTATATAAATAACATTGACATAAAATAAAGTACTATACCCTATATCGTTTCAAGACATTATCTTGATGAGCCAATTCCATTCGTCCTGTATTGCCGAGTTGCTGCTGTCACATATTTTGCCAGCATAATTTTAATGAGCACTCAAAACAAATGTTAGGACATGTCTGGATCAATTTGTGCATGTAGTAACGTCCCACCAAACCAGTTCTGCAGCTGCAGTGCGACCTACCTACGTGGCATCTGTCTGCTGTCATGCATTAATGCTCACATTTGGCCTACAGTACACCGTCACTCATCAGTCACATTCTGCACATGTTGAAGCAGTTCACATGTTCTTCAATGTCTAAAATAAGATGTTTTCAGCATTGTGATACAAGGGAGAGCTTATTCATTAATTTTCTTACAGCTCTTCTTTGAATAGACTTTATTTCTGGAATGCAAGCCAAACCGGTGCAGATATAATACTGGAGCCTTAACAAGAGCACCTCAAGGGCTTTCACTGTCATCTCCGACTGTGACTTGTTAGCGGGTGCTCCGGAAGTTACAGCCAAATATAAACCCTTGTTCTTTATATAGTTTTTCATCATATTTTAATATATGGGCGTCCATGTTCCAGTATGCTCACAAGTATTGGCAAAGAGGAAGTAGGGTTTTTAAAGCATCCTCAAGTCACAGTAAAACACCCTAAATAAAATTAAATATGCATGAGTTTAAATATTGTTTCTAGCACTCTAAGCAGAAAACGCAGAGTCATGGGACCTTTTCTTTCCTCTGGATGTAGCTTCCCAGACAGACCTTGCTCTAAGGCTGCATACTAAACATGTCTCTTCTGGTAGATTGGTAGGCCATAGCGTAAGCCTCGTTATTTGATCCTGACATGGACCATCAATAACCGTATACATTTTATTTTGGTGCTTTTTGTGGCCATGGAAAAAAAGACTTCTAATGCAAGCCATAGTTGAATACACATTTTGTTCAGATCAGCCAAGGCATCTGTAACCTCCTTAATATGTTTGTTACTCATTAATTAAACAAAAAAGGGCTTTATATATACGTAAGTCTGGGGTACTTGTTTAATTCAACAAAACGGAGACAAATCAACCCTTAATTTCTGAGTAGTTATTGACAAAGACTGAGCAGTACTAATCTGTGGCTGTGCAGAGGTCACCTGACCTGCATACTTTCCTTCAGTTTGTTTTGTTCTCTTTCTGCTTGACTGTAGTTCTATGAAATGTTGATATGCACCAAAAGGGCAGGTATCAGTGTAAATCACTTTCACAGGGTTGAGCTTAGGATTTCCAATGTATAATATAAATAATGTTTGTTGAATAATGAACTTCGAATAGGTCAAGACCCCCAGTGTTTCTACCATCATGGTGATTGTGATCCTATGTACACACTACTAAGTCTGTCCTTATATTGACATAAAGCATTAGAGCTGAAGACTCTCCTGAAAGGGACAGATGAGCCCACTTACACTTTATGTTCCCAATACAGCAACATGTGTCAAACTCAAGGCCCAGGGGCCAAATCAGGCCCTAGGTGGATTAGATCTGGCCCGCCGGTATATTGCACGCACACCTTAACTCAACTTGAGGATTTCCTCAGCTCAGAGCCTGACCCCAAACATTGATGAACTTGCACCCAAGATGAGATGCCAAGTATCTGGCTTGAACTAGCATCACAGAGTTTCAATGGATGTTTCCTTCTGCACTTTTTTTCTTGCGACAACAGGGCATGTTTGTTTTTTTCTTAAAGGGAAATAGTTTTTTTGAAGCTGTAGTTGGCCTGTGGAAAAATGTACTCATAAGAAATTACTCTGATTATTTAATGTTGTTTTTATAGGCAATAATTTAAGCTTTGTTAGTTCCAGGTTTAATATGTGCAATAAGTTCATTTCAATACGTTTTGCAATAAACATTGAACCAGTCCGGCCCTCGACTAGTACCCATTTTTAAATGTTGGCTCACTGTGTATTTGAGTTTGACACCCCTGATGTATGTGTAAAGCTTATTATTGAAAATGTATATTTAGACGCTTTACTTGCAAACGTTCACGCAAGTAGTCATATATTCTTGTTTGTGTTTATACAAATTTGCATCATAGCCACAAATGCACCCTTCGAGTGATGCAATTCTATTTTGTCCCTACTGTTGCCCTCTGCTGCAGCAGAACAATATTCATTCATCCAAAACACACATCAGTCATTGTGCCAGTGAAGCATGGGGTGCTTATATGGAAAATGGTTGCAGTTATCTTCAGCATACATCAGTCTAATGCAGCACATACTTCAACCATGATGATGCAGATGTTGTTTTAACGGTGTGCTGAGAAAGCTGGCGACTGTTTCGAACATTACATTTGTGAACATATTGCAAATAAATAGTATTTAAGTTGTAAATCTGTCATCCTGCATGTTGCACACAGATTGCATCTACAGTAGGGCTGTCCCGAATACCATTTTTCGGGCTCCGGATATTCGGTAGTAATGGCGTGTGGGGGGGGCATAGTAATCAGCAGCGAACCGCTTCAACACGTGTATTTCGGTGTATTCACAGTATTGTTGTTTTATAGTTATTTGTTAATGTAACCCAATTTGTGTTCTTTGAAATTGTAAAGGATATCGCATTGTGTTGGCTTCCTATTTTGTATGGACATGCTTTTATTTTGAAGGAGAGTTTGCGCTGTTGACAGGAAGTTGTTGTTGCTTTGGAAACAACGTGATGGAGATTAACGGAGAAAAGTAATATCTACATATAAAGACGGAGAAAGTAAACGATAACGTTTATGGTTAAGTGTTAGCACCCCCCGAAGAGGCACAAGCTCTTACGTTGATCTTGGAGATTTCAATAAATTCTATTTAAAAAATAAACCGAATAACGAAATTGAAACCCGAATAGTACTCCAACGATCGCATATTCGGACATTCGGGTACAGCCCTAATCTACAGTAGATTATTTTAATATTTTCTTTTGTTATGCCTTTCTTTTATCAGAGATGTCTACCCATTTAGTTAAGTAGAGTTGGGTTTATGAACATTTAAGAAAAAGATGCTTGTTCATAGATACCTCAGGACTCTTGTTGAGGGATGAGCAGTTTCGCTCATTTCTTGCTTTGATGATGATGGTAGAGAGTGCTGTCTGACATTTTGTCTCCAAATCTTGTCTTGGTGTTTATTTGGGTGGAAATCTAGTCAGTGAACGCAATTTGTCCCCATTGTCTGATCCAGTGACCCTCATGTGCCCTATATGTTAGCATCTGCATTTTTTATGGTAATTGAATAATACACTGCACGTTATCGTCATACTCCTTTTGGCAGTGCTGTGGTTGTAGAGCTGGGATCATACTTCCTGTTTTTCTCACAAAATCTCATGTTTTGTCATCCGTTTGACAGTGTATGTTTCTGACCCTAAATATTTAAAGCAGGGTTCTTACGGTCATTACAAACCTGGAAAAGTCATGGAAATTCAAAATGCAAATTCCAGGCCCTGGAAAAGTTATGGAAAACAATATTTTTCCCAAGGTTTTGGAAAAGTCATGGAAATGTGACTAAAGTTGCATCAAATATATTTTATCTAATCGCCGAAATATTAATACTATAATGATAATAAATACTGTATCGTATAGCAATGAAACGTGAAATGGCATTTAACTGACGAGGTATTTTGCTGGTGAGAGATTTGAGTTGCTTTCGCGTGTAGAAGCTAGCAAGCCTATTTGATTTGTTTTAGATAGGCACAACATGTTTCATATGCAGACCTTATTTTCCTGCTCCGTTAAAATAAACCATTTTCAGTGGTACCGCTGAGAAAGAGTAATTTTTTTGGTCATGGAGAATTAGGTAAAGGTCATGGAAAAGTCATTGAAAATCATTGGTGAAAAAGTGTAACCCTGTTAAAGACTCAAGTCAATGATACGCAAACATTCCTTACAATTAGTTGTAAGTGTAATCCATTTAGCAACAAAAGGTTAATTCATATACGTGTGTAAGAGTTTAATTTCAGCAACTCTTCTGGTTATGCAATTATAGGATCTAAAATAACAGCATTGCCTGCCAAACATGCTTTATTCTGTAAGTATGATACAACACTATAATTTCTCTGTGACACACCAATGGGGTTTTTCACCCATCACCACTTTGACTAAAAAATATGACCAACATGAAATACAAATATCACGACTAAAATGTGGTTTCTACATTAGAACGGTCGGCAACATCTACAGTCTGGTGTTGCTAAAAACAGAGCTGATGAGCTGCTAGCTTTCTTTTTTATATTGATGTTTTTTTCACACAACAGAAAGAGCTGCAGCCTATTTTAGGACTCGGTAGATGTTGTGTGTGTGATTCTTCTCGGATCTTATTCCAGCAACAGTAATGTGGTCGAAGCCTGTGGGAGATGATTACTCACAAAAATTAACCCGAAATTAATTCTAAGTTCTCTCTAAAAATGCTGGTTAGAGAATCTGCTTGTGCTTCTTGTATCTGTCATTTGAAGCCAAGCTACCAGCAGTTGTGAATGTCAAGGCCTCAACATTAAGACCCTTTTGTTATTAACTCTAACTTACTCTTAAGAATAATGACATATTTGGTTCTTACTGTCTCTCCTTTTAACCCTGCCACTTTCTAACTCTTGTTTATGTGGGGTTATCAAATTGCATGTTATTGCATCCAGATAATTGTTTAAATGATTCCTGGAGCTCTGTGTAAAAGATTGCTTTTGTTAAATGTCATCTTCGTTTTGGTACCAAGATGAAACATTTCATGTGGGAGTGAAGGACTATTCATTTCATCATAATCATTATCAGATTAACAGGGACCTTGTATTTCTCTGGAACAAAATCTAAATCCGTCTCCAGGTTGAATCATCATTCATCTGATGTCTCCATTGTTTTTTCTCTTGTTTGGATTCCTACATGGCTTCACAGTTCTAATAGAAATATTTCCCTTCCTTGCCAAGCACCCTGAGGAATTTTTTTGCACGACTGCATCTGTATCTGAAGGCAAAAATAGCTTCACATTGGGGATAGCATGTACCAGTCAGACTGTATCTAACAGACCTTCTCCGCTCTCAGGGCGATGAAGACAATTCCCCACAAAGAAATGCAATGATTCGGTTACTCAGAAAGCTTAGAGAAAACATGAATATATAAAGACTGACCTGAATGTTGCCAGCATTGTTTCCAACAAGGTCGATTTTGATTGGACAGAGCTAAGCAAACTGTTTCCAGTCTTAACGCTAAGCTCAGCAAACCATCTCATCTCTGTAGCTTCCTTTTTGTTGTACAGACATGAGACTGGTTTCAATTGTCTTATTCAGCTCCAGCAAACAGACACATCTGCATATTCCCAAATAGGGCCAATTATTCCTTTTTTAAATGTACAGTCAGAGCGATAGGTCTTATGCTGTAAGACGGAATCAACTCACTTTTGGTACCATGTGCTTTTATTTGTTTCATTTTCTTCTATGGCTTGTAGCCTCTTGGTGTTAGCTGGATTTGTAGCTGTTGCCCATTGGACCCTACCGTTAATGCTTTTCAGTCAGAATGAATGTCTGCACTTCGTCAATTGTACCAATAAGTGTGCAACACTAATTTGCAGGCTTTTTCAAACCTGGGTGGCAGATGCTGATTACAATAGTTGAAAAAGAGGTTTGTGTTTGTGAAAAAAGTACACAGTACTATCCCCAACTTTTGCTAATGAGAAACTATGACGTTTTAATATTTTTTTTACAATTTAAATACACATATCTGCTTTTCACCATAAACAAAGGTTTAAATCTTCCCAGAGAGATGACACCTAGCAATACACAAGAGGGAAAGAAATGTGAGCCTGTCATGTTAATAACGGCACATGTGTTAATAACGGCACCTCTTTCCTTTTCGGTTCCAGTTCGGTATTCAGTCTGCCCTTTGAATGTGGAATCCTTTGAGATTCTATACTTTGGGAATTTGGCGTCAATGCAAAGTAGTGCGTTAACAAGTCAGCTCGGTGTAGTTAGTCACATATTGAGTTCGCTCAGAGCAGCAGCCGCGGTCTGACCTGTGGAGTTTGGTTGCGTAACTACTTCGTCAGCTGTCAACACCACAGGAACATTTTCACTAGGTGTGATGTGTTGGCTGTGCATGACTGTGCGTTGTCCCCATGCCACACGGTTTTATGGGTAATGCCTTTTCAGTTGCATAATAGCGCTCAATAAGAAACTCTGCACCACAACACTTTCACACGGACTCCTCTACTTTTAAAATACCCTGATGAATGATTAAACAATTGTGTTTGTTTGTTCTAGGGCTAAAACAAACAAAGTTGCCCGTTTGTTTTTTTCAACCAACAGTTTAAAAATACTAACTAACTATCAATTAACTTAAATTCAGTATACTCTCATTGATACCAAAAATGTAGAAATACCAAACAATTTTGCCAATTCATTTTCTGTAGGTCAACAAGTCAATCAGTTGGCTAATTTGTGTGCCAGCTGTGGTTAAGGACAAACACGCATATCAATATTCAATATGTAAATATGAGTGTCAATAGTTATTGGAAAAAGTATATTTTGAATCACTTCATAGGGGTTGTCTTCACATGCATGTGAATCAAGTTCTGTTAAATATGGAAACATAACTAACGAGGAGTCCCTAATAAATAACTTGACTAATAAAAGATACAAACATAGTACCCTGCAGTTTAACCAGAAAAATAGCAATTTAGACATTCACTTTAATGATTACAATAATTTACCCCTCAGTGTCAACACGTGTCATTGATGGCATCTATATTTGTGTAACCCCAGAACCTCCGGGGTCTCCGGCCGTAGTAAATCAGCCCTGCAGGGTGGGTTTCCATCGCAGAGACAGTCCTGTGCTGCGGTGCTGGAACAGGACGTCACTGTACAGTGTGTCACAGCATTTCTGCACGGCTGCCAAATGCTGTTTATAGCTTAGCCAGGGTCAGGCTTGACAGCTCTCATAACCCTGAACGTACTCACCGTCTAATCCATAAAAGGCTTTACAATTAAAGCTGGGAATGACTGGGTTGCCTCTGTGCGGCAAAATGTATCACGGTATTGTCTATTCGTCCGGCAGTTTAGCTACGAGCCAGTGGGCAATAAACCAGCTTTGAAGAAATGTTGCTGCCCATTGATCATTCAATTCAACTAAAAATAATCTGAACCTTTGTCGTGATGGATTTCATTACCTTGCATTACCTAGTGTTCTTCGAGCTGCGCCTCCTAGGTGAACAGTTGCCGCTGTCATCCCCTCTTGTCTCATCTGTTAACTGTTTCCAAAGAGCTTCATGGACTTTTATATAAATATTGTATTCTATAGAGAAAAAATATATATTTGATACACTTTACTTGAACTTCTCAATTGGTTGTTTTACTGTAACTTGCGATAAATAAATAAATCAATATTAATCAAATAATTACCTTACGCTTTCTAGTGTGCATCTGAACAGGGACTCAGTGTATTTCCTTTCTTTTGTGTTTCCAGATGCCCCCTCCACAGAGCAGCAGGAGCTGTTCACCCAGAAACTGCAGCAGTGTTGCATGCTCTTCGACTTCATGGACTCTGTGACGGACCTGAAGAGCAAGGAGATCAAGAGGGCCACGCTCAACGAGCTGGTGGACTATGTCTCCACCAACAGAGGGGTGCTGGTGGAGACTACGTACCCAGAGATCACTACCATGGTGAGGATACACGTGCACGGGTCTTTCATTTATTTGGTGCTCCTCCGAATTTCTGTGGCGTTAGTAGGTTCAGAGAAAAGCAGGAATTAAATCCAAAAATCTTTGTTTTGGGTCATTACTAGTGTTTATTGTTAAACAGCAAAGATGTTCCCTCTGTGTCATCGTACAACATCCATAATGGAGGCTGACGGTATGTCTCGTCAGCACAGGAGGAATATCACTTCATCCATTAAAGCACCAAATCCACATGATGTATGTAATGTATCTGGATTAGGGATGCACGATATTGGTTTTTTGAAACCGATACCGATAACTTCCTGCTTCTCAAGACCGATACCGATACCCGATAATAATATTATATATATATATATATTAAATGTAGCCTACCTGTAGTTTTTGCACACCTGGTGGTAAAAAAAAGACTAGTAGTGAGCAAATGACATGAGCATTACTACTATGAACAAAACAAAGCCAAGAACAGTTTTGACTCTTCAAAGTGACCATATTTATTTTCCCAAATAAACATAATTGAGTCAATCAGTCAATGTTTGTAGTCTTTGTCCAGCCACTGCGCCGCCAGACCTAGCATGCTAACGGGGCTAACATCACTGGTCCATATGTCCGTGGTGAAACTTATGTCCCGTATATCGTTATCGATCAGAGTATGAAGGAGTGTGCATTGCATTTGTTAATACAAATAGCAAGCGAACTATCTAACTCTGAAACTTTGAAATAGTCCCATACTACCGACGACATGTTTGTTTACTGTCCTGGCTTCACGGCTGCACACCATTTACGTCACAGCCAGGCATGAGTTAGGGAGCGCTGGATTTGTGAAAAACTCCCCTCTTCCTAAACCACTAATACCACAGTACTGACAAACGGGAGCAGCCGAGTGAAAAACAAGCGCCCCTCATCCCAATCCACCCACACCGCAGTATTTCTTTCTTTTTTTTACCCAAAAAATATATTGTATGTTATCGGTGCTATTAATACTGTTATCGGGTTTATCGGGATGACGTCATAATTCCTAATATCGGACCGATAATTATCGGGCCGATAATTATCGTGCACCACTAATCTGGATGTAACTGTATTACCCAGGGAATACATAATAATAATAATACATTTATTTTCTATAGCGCTTTTCTTGAACCCAAAGACGCTTAAGTTCATAAAGATTTGGATTTTAAATTGTCTCAATCATTGCACTGTTGCCCCTAGCAACTGTAGCTGCTTCTTAAATCTTGCATGATGACACCTACAAAGCCACAGTACAAGGTAAATATTGTTAATTATGTTCACTACCAATCATATTTACTGTGTGAAATGATTCCACTGATTTGAGATTTTGACCAACTGTTAACCCCGTTAAACCCTAAAGAACATACAGTAAGCTGAAGTCAACACTTCCTGTATTCATTTCACAACAATCCCTCACCACGCTTCTCTTTTGTTCAAAAATATTCCACTCTCCCCATTGCTCTCTTGACTGCAAAACATGCAAGAAGCACCAGTCAGAAATGTCAGTAATGCAGGTCACATGACATCCTTCAGAGAGCTCGTATCGTTGAGATATTTATGTATTGACAAAGTTTCAGTCTCTTCGACCTTTTATCGATTCACCCGTCACACGTTCGGGTGTTCAGAGATCTTTCCCCCCGGCTTTTTGAGAACGTTATGAAAGAATCATCTTTTGAAATACTGCGAACACAACCTCCTCCCCTTACTAATCACAATAGAACCACTCATTCTAGATATGATTTTAAAAGCCTCACATTATCTCCGTGTCATTCCTTATTATTTACATGACAGCACAGTTACAATGCATTTACAAGTGACGCACACCTCTGGTATTTATAATTGACATTCTGTCTGGTGTGAGCATGGTTTTGTCGCCATAAATGTATTATTAGAAACCTAGAAACATGTTTGCACTCACCAGGCATGGGTGATAATACAAATAGTCGAGGAACAATTGCATTTAATATAACACTTCAGCACAGATGATATTTTATTAGCACCTTTTCAACACAAGGCAATTCAAGGTGCTTTACAAAAATGAAAGACATTCAGACAAAGGCATTTAAAAACAGTCATTAAAAAGAAACATTAAAATAAAAAATACCTGAATAAAAAGTTACAGTGCAGTTTAAGATATGAATAGTTCACACAGAAGTTCCACTACTTTACTGATGAACACAACGGCTCAGTTTTAATTAAAAGCAGCGACAAAGATAAGTCTTCAGCCTGGATTTAAAAGTAGTAAGAGTTGTAGTGGACCTGCAGGTTTCTGGGAGTTTGTTCCAGATATTTGGAGCATAATAACTGACCGCTGAACCTTATGTCGTGCAAAATTGAAGAGTTGAGTAATTCACACGTTAGCTGTTGCTCCACTGCTGTTGCACAACGGTCTGTTTGGAAACCAACACCCTTTTAAAAAGTGTCTTTCAGCGACATGTTATATGTTTATGTTCTCGGAGCAGGTGCTTTGAGCGGCGTAGTTTTCCTCCTACTGTACAATAGTGACTCACGGGCAACATTTAGTAACGAACAGGGAGTGCGGCAGTGATTCACTCCACACATTATCATGATGGATATGTATGAGCACCGCTGAGTCAAGGAGTGTTCGTTATTTGGACTGGAGGCAGTAATCCACGTCATACCTGCAACAATTGATTCAGGGAAACGTTTTTCTTCTCACATTTGTCTTTTAACTGGGTTTTACATGATGACATAATTACTGTTTTATAGGCTGCAGTTGTTGAAGGAATGTTCTTGAACCAAGCGACTCCAGAAAAATGACATTTGAACCATTTTGCCTGTAGATTCGGAGCCCTATTTAATCATGTGCAATATCCAATGCATACAGACTGCAGGGTTTCTGCGTTAATCACATTAATCAGAATGTATTTGATGTTGAATGTGTCTACTGATTGGAGAGGGATGAATAAATGAAAGGTTCATTTGAATTTGAAGCATTATTGCAGTAATTCTGCACATTCGCTCCAAGTATTTAGTTTTCTCTTATTAACAAAATCACTTGAAGCGAAGTGACGTTTCACCAGAAATAGACATCTAAGTCAATTTTCCTGTAAAATCCGCCACAGAAATACGACCCTAAACATCTTATTAAATACACATTGCCCTAATTTGGGCAGAAAGAGGAGAGAAGTTGAGTAAGAAAGACACGTTTTTCATTTAGGAGATGTTTAGACACTTGCTTATTGACATGCCTCTGCTCTAATGCAATAATGTGTGGTCATATGATGTCTAAAGAGTAATATTCAGGCACATTACGTTCTAATATCTTAAGCACTCAACAACAAGCTGTCACACTCTGCAGACGGCACTGTTGTGCAGCTGTCGAGTTAAATGACATTTTCTGGATTTATTTGTATCCTGCGTGGTGCTCATTACAGTTAATATGGCTATTAATTGTCTTCAGTTTTTATCAAGAATGCTACAAAAAAAACAGCTTGTGCAAAAACTAGTTTGGCAACCATTTGCATCGGGAAGGCATACATGGAGGAGGAGGGTAAATATAAAGGTGACGGATAAGAGTGTCAGCCATTACACATTTAATGTCAGTGTTTAAACTGTCTGTGTTTAAGAGCGGTATGTATTAGCAACAATCTGCACACTGTTATTGTGCTGGTCCCACCCTGAAAGCAACCGAAAACTAACAGTACGTTTTTTTAAATGGAGAGTTATGACGGCTAATAACCATCAATTATTTAAAGACTATCTCTACCTTCACTTATTCAGCAAATAAAAATAGCTCATACACACACAACACCGTTTGTTTCAAGCTGGGGCTTTCCTATTTTTTCCATCCTGACCTTTTCCCTAAATACAGACATTGGGCCTCTTGGGGTAAATACATAATGAATACATTTGTATATGCCAACACAGGCTGTAAACACAGAAGCACATGTGATGTAAACAGTGCATAAAGACATCAGTTATTCCCACTCTAATGCAATCATAGTAATACATCTCACTAACCACAATCTATCAACTCATTTTAAAAATGTGTATATGCACGTGTCTATTTCAGTTGTGCTTTACCACCATGCGTTTGGCAGAAGAGCATGCAGACAGGAAAGTGAACAAGTGAGAGTGTGTGAGCAACAGGTTGCACGGGGGATAATAAGCTCCTTAACATGTAGTAGCTTGGTTGCACATTCCACATAAGTGACCTCTTGGGTTAGCACACCAGCAGGTTTGTAAGACTGCAGCAGCTTAAATGAGTGACTGCAGCCAGCGCGCAGGTATTAGTGGTCCTACTGGGTAATCTCATTTATTCTATTCAGGGGCCGGACAGGGGGGGGGGGGGGACACACACACACGGGTCATGCTCGATAGATACCCCCGGTCCCGCACTAGAGACGGGCTTCTGAATGAGGTTAGACAAATAGCAGCTGCACTCAGAACGCCGGGTTGATAATAGCCCTCCCGGATACTCCATGCTTGGCATCACATGATAATGAAGAGGTGAGGGTTTAAAGTGCTGCCCATTATTCTGCTGCAGAGAGGACGGCTTTGATCACCGAGGTTTGTTAGGAGTACAAACGGCGAGGGCTTCTCATCTATGTGAGAGGAGGTTTTTCGCCTTATTTGTCAACTCTATAATTAGTGTTTTGAGTAAATTATAGAAAATCACAATCACAGACAGGTTTGATGAGATTCTTCCAGCAGGGTTCGTTGAAACGAAGCATCTTTGAGCTATAAATCCCCCTTTAATTCACATATTTTTCATCCTTTTCGCTAATGCTTCTCTCAGTGCTTGCGCCTATCTCTCTTATCTCACCCCCGTCTCCCCCGCCCTCTCATCCCATGCGTTGCTAGGTGTTGGTTGCTGCTATTGTCACCCTCTATTTGACCCCACACAGAGCATCGCTTGTCATCAGCTTGTGTACATTAGTTTCACTTACAGCCCTGTCACTTAACAACGGTCCTTTTTAGGATCCTCCTACGTTTCTCTCACACACAAATCACACTTCTCTCTCTCTCTCTCTCTCTCTCTCTCCTCTCCTCTC